>ML784190.1:356445-375626 GCA_009831015.1 Picea engelmannii | reverse complement strand
TTGAATGTGAAAAGAGGCTCTTTAGGGCACAATTAGGTCTTTGACCAGCCTCCCCACGCAGATTGAGCTCGGATTTGATGTCAAATCGACTTGGGAGCCGATCCATTAGTGGTTGGGAGGCCGACCAACTTCATAAATGCGCCATTTGGCAGGCACGTGGGTTTTGCACCCCACAACCGTGCATATGCTCCCAAAATACGAAGATGTTGCGCGCGCGCGCGTGCGCCTAGTGGGTGCATCGCACTTTTTAATTTTTTGG
Organism: Picea engelmannii; assembly: GCA_009831015.1. NCBI lineage: Eukaryota > Viridiplantae > Streptophyta > Pinopsida > Pinales > Pinaceae > Picea > Picea engelmannii. Next base: position 375,367 of record ML784190.1, on the reverse strand, counting down.
CCATTTTTGCATAGTTTTGACCCTTTTGCTGTGCTGTGGAGTTAATCCTTGTGCCATGAATGACTGTTTTTCTGTGCTGATGATGCGGAGTTCTTGTCGCCCTGTGCGGACGAAATTTCAGTGATAACAAATAGTAAGAATTTTCTACCCAATGTATAGTGTCGCCACATTTTTAAGGCATGTATTACTACTGCCAATTCTAAATCATGAGTGAAATAATTTTTCTCGTGTTCTTTTTATTTCCGAGACTCATAACAAATCACATGCCCTTCCTGATTTAGAACACCACCTAGTCCCTCTTTACTTGCATCAACGCATACTGTGAAGTCTTTATCTGTGTCTACTACCTTCAAAATGGGCATTGATGTCAATAATTCTTTTAGCTTGTTAAAATTGTATTGACACTTTTGCGACCAGTTAAACTTGGTCCCTTTCTTTTGTAATGACGTGATAGGGTAGGCTATCTTGGAAAATCCTTCTATAAACATATAGTTATATCTGTTGATTCCCATAAATGACCAGATGTCTACCACCTCCTTAGGTACTGGCCATTCCATAATGGTTTTTTTCTTTTCTGGGTCTACGACGATACCCTATGAGGAAATGACATGTCCTAAATATTGTATCTCTTACTGATAAAAGTCACACATGTCCTAAATATTACATAACTATCGTTAAGTGTTCAACATGTTCTTTTTGCATCTTTGAATAGACCATAATATCGTCGATAAATACTACTACGAACTTGTCTAAGTATTGGCTGAAAATGATGTTCATCAAGAACATAAATGTGGCTGGTGCATTAGTGAGTCTGAAAGGTATGACTACAAACTCGTAGTGTCCATATCTTGTTCAAAAAGTTGTTTTGTTTATGTCCTGATCCTTTATCCTCACTTGATGATAACTGGATCGTAAATCCAATTTTGAGAAGATCTTGGCCCCACCAACTTGATCGAACAGATCATTTATCCTGGGTAAGGGGTATTTCTTCTTAATGGTCACTTTGTTCAGTTGTCTATAATTGATACATAGTCTTAGAGTACCGTCTTTCTTTTTCACAAAGAGGACTGGTGCTCCCCATGGCAAGACACTTGGTTTGATATACTCTTTGTCCAACAATTCCTGTAATTGTATTTTTAATTCTGTCAGTTCTGGTAGACTCATTCAGTAGGGTAATTTTGAGATGGGGGTTGATCCGGGTAGTAAGTCTATGGAGAAATCTATTTCTCTCCTAGGAGGTAATTATGGTATCTCATCAACAAACATGTCTTTGAATTCACGTAGGACAACAAAGTCTTATAACTTGGGCTTATCTTCTTTTTCTGATAGATTCGTCTTTTGGATGGTGTAAACCTGACATCCCTTTTTAATATATTTCTTTAATTGCATCGTTGAAACTTGTCTGACTGACACGGGGTTTGGTATGCCTTGGGTTGTTCTAACAGTGCAAAAATTATCTTTATAGCTAAGTATCTTTGTATAACACTCTAGTACTACTTTGTGTTGTTCCAACAAATCCATGCGGATAATCATATCATAAGATCCTAGTGGTAGGATGTTCAGATTGTTCCTTATCTTTTGACCATCTAAGTTGAACTCAAGATTAGAAATAAAGTTAACTACTTTTCTTTTAGTTCTTGTTGCTAGTTGTACAAGCCAAGATTTTGTGTGCTTTTGTTTCTTAAGTTTATTCAACTCTACTACATCGGGAGTAATATAACTTAACATAGCTCCAGGGTCAATTAAAACAGAAATTCGAGTGTCATGGATTTTACCTTCGATTTATACCTCCAAGCACTAGTGGTCACCTTGCCGACCATCTATGGCTGCATTTATCTGATGCAGACTTCTGCCCATGTCACCCACTATCGAGGCTTCTTGCAAATTGTGGACAACAATGTTGTTTGTTGCAATTAAACGTGGACATTTCCTCCTTAGATGAGGCTCTCCACACTCCCAACACTTTAATGTCTCGCGGGGGTTGTCCCCAAATATCTTCATTCCCAGGTGTAATGGTTTACCACTACCTTGCGTATTCGAATGATTGGAGTGAAAATCCTTCCTTGGGAAACTTTTTGATGCATTCTGATAAGGAGTTGGTTGGTATCCCTTCTTCCGCTAGTGCATTCCATCTTGTTTCTTATCCTTCCAGGTCTTGGGAAACTCTACTCGCTATTTATACTAGTCATCGCACATTCATGCCTTCCTAAATGCCTCACTCAAGGATTTGGGGTTGTTAAACTTGATTCTGTCCCAGTAAGCCTGTGGTAAAAAGCTTAAGAATTTTTGGATCTTTACCTTATCCTCCCAGATGTACGGTACAAACCTTAATAGTTCCAAAAACGTATTTATAAGGTCCTCCATTGTCATTTGTATGAGTCGTAATTCATAAAATTCTTTCGTCTTCCTTTCATAATAGCTTTCAGAAAGGTATTGTTTCTTGAAATACTTCTTTAAGTCGGACCATTCCAACTGTTTATCCTTTAGGCCCTTGGCCAATTTCAGGTCCTGCCACCAAATGCTGACCTTCCCCTTCAAATTGTAGATGGCCATTTTGACCTTCATGTTGCTGGAATAGTTGTAGATTTGGAAGTAGTTTTTGATGTCCAACAACCATGCCTTGGCTTCTTCTCCTGTCCTGGATTCTCCATCAAAAGTAGTTGGTTTAATCTTTTTAAATTATCCTTCAAGGTGGTCTGTTTGTTTTCTTTTTTTTGTCTGGTATGGTTTTGTCTTCAGCTGAAGGTGTCCCTTTAGATGAACTATCTCCTTTTTCCATTTTTGCACCAGAATTATCGGAGGCCCTCTTGCTGACCTCTTTCTCATGGTTATCATCTTTTGGGATTTTCTTGGTTACTATACTACGCAACATAACTTCATTTATCTTTTGATGTTCTTGTTGTGCCTTCTTCAAGTTTTCATTGTCGGCCTTGAAAACCTGTAGTTCAACAATAAGGTTCCTCATTGTTTCCAACACCTCCATGGGTGAGCTTCCATCACTATTCTATCTCGGATCTCCTGGAGGTCCTTGTTGCAGATTCCCTTCCATCTTGATTTCTGCACCTTCTTGAGATGCCATTATTTAACACAAAACAGAATTTAGCTTTCTGTCTGTAATCCACAAGATTTATTAGTTTTTTCATAAATTAGAATATATACTAAGTAATTAATGTGGCCCTGTTTAGGCCCAGTGTTGTAACTTTTTCTCTGATACCATATGTAATGAATCTAAAAAAAAATCATCATAAAAAAAAAAAAAAATTCTAAAGTAATTCCATTTCGTTTAAGCTTAGAGTATAAGAGAAGGTAAGATTTAATTTCGTCCATAATGACATTAAACAACAGTCTCATCATGAAAACATTCAAATACTTAGGTGCATGTTTTCATGGCAAGTAGAACTAGAAAAAAACATCACACTAAACATCGGTTTAACTAGATGAAAACCTTCCAAATTACCACAAATTCTATACTTGTCATGCCCTGTACACAGTGACTCATAAAGTTATATGTTATCTTTTATCCTACCTCTGTTTTGGTTGAAAATTCTCCCTCGATTCTACCAGTCCATTCGTTACCATGTTAGAGAGTTAATCATATTACCAATAATTCTTGTTGCGCTCCTACAACATTTTGTGAAAGACAGTGCTCAAGTGCCAAACAAAACCACGAATCCCGCTATTTTCCGAAAATCCAAAATCCAAAAAGACTATGGGCCAAACACTTGGGGGTTTCGGGGTTTCGCGAGTACCAAAGCCAAACATCAACACACAAAAACTCTCGAAATTGCAAAAAGTGACCAACATTTCAGGATTTCGGCATTCGGGATTTCGCAAGTACAAAGCCAAACATCAACACACGACAACTTCCAAAATTGCAAAAAGTGACCAGCATTTCAGGATTTCGGAGTTCGATATTTCACAGGTACAAAGTCAAACATCAACACACGACAACTTCCAAAATTGCAAAAATTTACCAGCATTTCAGGATTTTGGAGTTCGGGATTTCACGGGTACAAAGTCAAACATCAACACATTGCAGCTTCCAAAATTGCGAAAAGTGACCAGCATTTCGGGATTTCACGAGTACATAGTCAAACATTAACACACGACAACTCCTGAAATTGCGAAAATTGACCATCATTTCGGGATTTCGGAGTTCGGGATTTCTCGGGTACAAAGTCAAACATCAACACACGACAACTCCTGAAATTGCGAAAAGTGACCAACATTTCAGGATTTCGGCATTCAGGATTTTGTGAGTACAAAGCCAAACATCAACACACGGAAACTCCCAAAATTGTGAAAAAGGTAAATGGGATCAACACTTCGGAGTTTTCAGGGTTCGGGACTTCGTGAGTTCAAGTGCCCCAACATCTCATGTAACAAACCTCCGAAATGCGAAAAAAGAGAAGGTTGGACTAGCGCTTCGGGGTTTCGGTGTTCGAAACTTCGTGAGTTCAAGTGCTCCAAACCTCTTATGTGACAACCTTTGAAATGTGAGAAGTAGAAAGGTTGTATTAGAAGATTGCAATATCTTCTATTGAAAAATTGAGGTGATAAACTAGTCAAAACACAAAGGAAGAGAGTACTCTACTTCTACTGAATTTATCTCAAATTTCTTGATCTTTGTCCTTTACTAGTGTTTTTTCTTTCGTTCTCTGAGATAGTAGGTGTAGAAGGATTCAATATCTGTCATAATTCAGAAAGTCAAAACTTAAGAGTTTTAAACGTATAGACTTTATGAAAGGGTACACTAGGGTAACAATTTTCTGTAAGGTAATTTCCAAATTCATCATAGACATCAACTAGGAAAAGGGGTAGACCATTCTCAACAAAGAAAGCATAAAAAATCCTATGATAGGCGTCAATCCTCATGATTGTTCAGCATCTGAAAAGAAGGGGTTTCCAGGTTTCTTTAACCTTCCGAATTTGGTCATTGTATACACATCTAGTACTTTGTTTGCATGTTGTTAGTGCATGCAAAAGAATTCATACAAAACATTGAAAGACGTATATGTAGGTAATTATATGAGTATCCCTGTGATCCTTAAGGTTCTTTCTATTTCATATTTCTCTTCAATTCTTAATGTAAGAAACAGGAAATCTCTTTAAGGGGCAAGATTGTTCAGAAATTTAATGATGCATCTACCTGTTTCCTTTCGGCACAAATTTACTCAATTTTGATTTGCTCAATTTAGATGTGTTTAATACTTTAGAAACTAAAATAAACCTATATCTACATATATTGGTCTTCTTCACACACACAAAGTATCCTATCATCTCAACGTCAGATTAAACCTAACCCGTAGATGGATCAGAATTCTTAAACTCAACTCGTATATAAAAAAATAAAAATTGCCTAGTACTTCTAGATTTCGAGAGGGACCACTCCAAAATTTAGACTGTGATTGTAAATTTAATACCATGATAAATATCATCCATTGAAAGAATTATTTCAAATTTAGAACAATTAGATGCAAAATATCAGTTACACACAAAACATCTGAGAACAGAGAGGGAAAGGTTTACATTAATGCAATTAGATATAATCACTCAACAGATACCTGACATCAATCAGACATAGCCATTCAAAATAGAGAGGGGTAGATCAAAAACCACATTCCTCCCAATCGTAGAACAGGGCAGCCAAATCACTTGCCCAGTTCACCCCCTAGCCTGACCATGAATCCATGAGGGCGAACTTGGAGACTCCTCAGCAATATTCCAAATTATTCAGCAGTTAACCCCTTTCCTCACACTTGCTCGGTAGTTCTCATAACAACAAGAGGACTCACAATCCTTTCCCCCAGCATACTTGGCAGCATCCTACCTCCTCACATATGCTATTTATCAATTTTTGCTCAGGTCTTTTTCCTCCTTTGGGGATTTTTGCAGCTTTTCTTAATCCATGATTTTCAAAGGCTGGCAGTGGCCAAGTATCTGATTTTCCACCTGTAATAATCAGCCCAGAGACTGTTCCAACATGTTCCCCACTCATGGAGTCATGGTCAGTTGATTTTTTTAACATGGTTGTTCCATTTGTCCTCCTACAATTAATATAAATATTTTGTTGTGATACAAGTGTCATAGTCAAATAGTTAGTTGAGTCCAAACAGATCTCTCCCCAATAGTCATAATAATTAAATACAATTACTAAATTCAAAATTCAAAATTTCCATAAATGGAAGAAAATTTCCAGATTTGAATTTGCTAAAAATGAAAATAAATTTCCAGCACACAAAAATAAAAATATTTTATTTTTGGGGGATGTCACATCCTTTCCCCTTTCAGTAAAACATTGTCCTCAGTGTTCGTTCCTTTCCTAGAATAGGATTGGATGAGATTTCTGCAAATCTCCCTCCAATTCCCAAGTGGCCTCCTCAGGACTAAAGTGCTTCCATTGCACCTTTACCTGAGTGACGACTCTGTTCCAAAGTGTTATTTCTCTCCAATCCAGAATGAGTAGGGGTTCCACCTGGAACTCCCCTTTGGGTTCCACCTCCACCAAGTTCCAATCAATCATATGAGTAGGGTCATGAATATACTTTTTCAACAAAGAAACATGAAATACATTATGAATTCTTAGATTAGCTGGAAGTGCAAGCTGATATGCCATGGGTCCAATTCGAGCTAGTATCTCGAAGGGCCCACAAAACTTGGGTGCCATCTTGGCACAGTTCCCCAACTTCAACGATCTTTTTTGGGCTTTGACCTTCAAGTAAACATGGTCTCCCACTTGAAATTCCAAGTGTCTTCTTTTCTGATTTGCATATCTCTTTTGTCTATCTTGTTCTTCTTTCAAGTTATGTTTTACATTCCTTAACATGTTCTTCATTTCTTGGAGCATCTCTAGTCCAACCATGAGTCTGTCAGTCTGGTTATCCCAACTAACTAGAGTTGTACACTTTCTGTTGTATAGTATTTCGAAAGGCTCAACTTAGCCGAAGTTTGGTACCCATTGTTATATGCAAATTCTACCAAGTGTAGGTGGTCTTCCCACTTGTTCGGCTTTATTCTTACATACATGTTGAGCATATCCTCTATGATTTGGTTTGTCCTTTTGATTTTCGCATCCGTTTGTGGATGATAACTCGTACTGAAATTCAAATTAGTATTTAGCCCTGCAAACAATTCCTTCCAAAAAGAGGATGTGAATTTTATGTCTCTATCTGAAATCACCATTTTAGGAATACCATGCAGTCTAAAAATTTCTTTCATGAATATTTCAGCAATATTAATAGCTTTAAAAGTAGACTTTACAGGAATAAAGTGTGCAGACTTACTGAGTTTATCGATTACAACCATGATTGAATCATTATGTTTCTGAGTTTTAGGGAAACCTATTATAAAGTCCAGTGATATGGTCTCCCATTTCCATTCTGGTACTGGTAATGGATGTACTAGGCCGGCTGGATGCTGGTGTTTGGCCTTAACCAGCTAACAATCTTGGCACCTAGCCAAGTACTCTGTTGTTTCTCCCTTCATATTAGGCCAGTAAAATAGTTTTCTGAGTGTTGTTATTGTTTTCTGGTAACCTGGATGGCCAGAATATGGTTTCTTATGCACTTGGTCTAAAATAGTTAATTTTAGCTCTGTTGAATCTGGTATGTAAAGTCTATTTTTAAATCTTAATAGTCCCTTCCTGTCGATACTTATATCTGGTTTATCTGAGTTTGAGATACTATTTTGAAATTCTGCCATTATCTTAGTGTAATTTCCATCGTTGATACCTGTCGTCCTTATTCTTTGTTCTAGATCACTTTATTCCCTGTTGATGTTTATCTCAAATAAACCATGGACTCGTCTTCTTAACGTGTATGCTACTTTATTTTCTTTACCCTTGATATGTCTGACCTCGAATTCAAATTCGCTCAAGAAGGCTAGCCACCTTGCTTGTCTTTCATTAAGGTCTTAGTGGTTAAACAAATATTTCACTCTGCTATTATCCGTCATTAGTAAGAATTTTCTGCCCATTATATAGTGTCGCCACATTTTTAAGGCATGTATTACTGCTTCCAATTCTAAGTCATGAGTGACATAATTTTTCTCATGTTCTTTCAATTTCCAAGACTCATAAAAAATCATGTGCCCTTCCTGACTTAGAACACCACCTAGTCCCTCTTTACTTGCATCAACACATACTGTGAAGTCTTTATCTGGGTCTACTACCTTCAAAATGGGCACTTATGTCAATAATTCTTTTATCTTGTTAAAACTATCTTGACACTTTTGCGACCAGTTAAACTTGGTCCCTTTCTTTTGTAATGACATGATAGGGTAGGCTATCTTGGAAAATCCTTCTATAAACCTATGCTATTATCTAGTGATTCCCATAAATGACCGGATGTCTACTACATCCTTAGGTACTGGCCATTCCATAATGGATTTTGTCTTTTCCAGGTCTACAGTGATACCCTCCGAGGAAATGACACGTCCTAAATATTGTATCTCTTTTTGATAAAATTCACACTTGTCAAATTTGGTGTACACTTTGTGTTTCCTCAACGTTTGCAGAACTATTCTTAAGTGTTCATCATGTTCTTTTTCCATATTTGAATAGACCATAATATCGTCGATAAATACTACTATGAACTTGTCTAAGTATTGGCTGAAAATGTTGTTCATCAAGCAAATAAATGTGGTTGGTGCATTAGTGAGTCTGAAAGGTATGACTACAAACTAGTAGTGTCCATATCATGTTTGAAAAGTTTTTTTGTTTATGTCCTAGTCCTTTATCCTAACTTGATGATAACCGGATCGTAAATCCAATTTTGAGAAGTTCTTGGTGTAACGATCTCCTCGTTACGACAACAACTCTTATAACAGGTGGATTTTTTTTTATTTTTTTTTGTGTGTTTAAGGTGTGTGCGCATGTGTAGAAGTAACATAAACTCTTGACTCTACGTCGCCACTTGACAACCAACAAGACGCAACCACGATGATCATCACAAGAAGACTGAAGGAACCCAATGAGTAACTGCAAGCAATAAACGACCATAGACACAAGGCGCACAACACAAACATTTAACGACATACTGGGTTAAGCACAGTACTAACACAGAGGGAAGGATCCATAGTAGTAGATCTTACTATTTCTGCACAGGAAAGCAGGGCGTTTAATCTTAGTTCTCTGCTCCGGAGAGAGAGAAGGTCAGATAGGCTCCTGACCGACTACTCAAGAAGAAACTAGTAACCCGACTACGAACAAGATGCAAGTAAGTCGAACAAAACAAGACGACATACGACGTACAACTGTAACAACATGTTTTTAATGACGATCAAACGACAATAAGTAAGACTGACTACCCGCCCGTCCTACCCTTCAATGGTTAGGACCTCTGAGACACATAATCAACGCTCAAGCCCAGGTTCCCATCGATTTTAACCACTTAAGGTCTCAGGGATGTCGATTGTTCTGAGGAACATGGAGGTGTCTACATCCCGCCCGACACAAGCAGACCACGCCTACAAGCCAAAGATAAAACCTAACCATCAAGATTTCAGTCAACACGGTCATCCAAATTAAGGCAATTGGCAACAGTAAAACAATAATAACTCATTAAATTACTCATTACGGTAATGCGTCGGAGGTGTACTTTTAATCGATTGACAAGCGAAGACAATTGATGCAACAAGTCTGACCTTCAATTGGTTTAAACTTTAAAATTTAAATTACAAATTTCTCGCTATGCTTAAGTCTAGTTCATCAAGAACCATACAGCCAAAATACCCCTTCCAACAGGATAATCATATTACTCTAATGACAATATATAATTAAAATATTTCACTGCACTAACATTATCATGAACATTGACAGTATTGGGAGTGAGCATCCCATAAATAATGGTATTAATCACAACCACCAACATTTAAATCTACGATATCGTTACCATAACTGACAACACCATTTCATTTTAAATTACCATGACCTTGCAATAATAGCAATCATATTACGGAACACGACAATTGTTTAGGCAAGTTCAGCAATAATCAAGACATCAACGCAACCATCATTAGTGCGATTAACAAGGTTATCTATAGTACACAATTTGTAAAAGTGAATCATTTAACTTCTTAACAATATAAATGAATTGTTCCCACGATAGGTAAATGAATTTTTCCCACTAACATTAACATTGTTTACATTAACATTAACAAACAACAATATAATTTAACAATTAACCATCATAAATGAATTGTTCCCTAACATAAACAATTTAGCAATATAGCCTATTATCGAATTCATAGCCTATTAAAAATTAGATTATTACAAAATAACAAGTGTAAATGAATCGTTCCCATTAACATTAACAAATCATCAATATAAATTAACAATTAACCATCGTTAATGAATGGTTCCCTAACATTAACAATTAGCAATCTAGCCTATTAACAAGTTAACAAATTGCCTATTAACAAATTCATAGCCCCATAAAAAAAAATCCCTACTTTATCGACCAACCAACCTTTAATTAACAATTTTTCATATTCAACAATTTTAACCAAAATAATATCAAAATATAGATAACCCTTACAAATTAACTTGTAGTAAATTCTAACAATTTTTCATATTCAACAATTTTAACCAAAATATAGATAAATCCATACAAATTAACTTGTAATAAATTCACTTGAGAAAACTTGAATTTTAATTCGATCATAAAGCCATTTTAAAAACTATAAATTATTGTTTGGGGTTTACTTTCAAACAATAAAAACTATAAGTTGCAGACATAGCCTTTACACTAAATCTGGAATTTAGGGTTCTGACTGCCAGGAATGCAAACGAAATATGATCTGAATGGAACACACGCTCAACGCTGGTAAGGATGACCCAGGCAGGTTTGTGAATAAGGGATTGAGCTAGTTTAAAGGATGGGCAACCAGTTCTAACTCTAATAATGACCTTAATGACATCCGAATGGGATTATTCAAACAATTTAAAGTCTAAAATTTGGAAACAGCTTATTGCCCAAATGTTTACCTGGCGATGCGCAAGAGGATTACTCTGCATATCATTTATGAAATTTAAAAGACCTAAATTGGAGTGCACTGATTTAGATGAAGAAAATATTAAACTAGACAATTGGAGAGACCCATTGCTGGATAAAAATTAAAAAGGAGATCAGACCAGATCGTCGTTCCTTATTAGAGGCCCACTGTCAGAAATCCGATACGAATCCAGTTGTAGGCGCCTATTGATTCCAGGAATGGAATCGTGAGAGTAGAAAGGCAGCAGGGAAACAATATCTCGTGCAAGTTATGACCCAGTAGTTTTAAATTTAAAAAAAACCCTTTCCAGAAAAATAGTCGGCAATGTAGAAACGCACACAGGGATGCAGATACGCCACAACAATGAGAAAAACACCCACTGTGTTAATCAACGCCCACAGTAAGGTACATACACCCACAACAAAAGAAAAAATGCCCACGGAATAGTAAAAATGCCCACGGTGAAGTAAATACACCAACATAAATTAATAATGCCCCCGACAGAAAGTAAATACGCCAACAGGAAATATAACACCCCCGACAGAATGTAAATACACCAACAAAAATAAAATGAAGAGAAATAATCAATAGCGGAGACACCATTCGATGGCTGGGAGAAGAGGAAAAGGTAGTTGATTAAAGGAGGGCCATTCGACATAGAAGCACCAGGTAGTTCATGGTTGGGCGCTGCAAAGGGTTCAAGTGCATCAATCCAAGGGTAACTTAAAATAAAAAGTTAAAAAGAAAACGCAGGCCTTCACATACTCTTCGGCAAAGTAAAAACCACATAAATGACGCAGGGCAACACATTTTTACAGTGCTACCAAGGAAAAACGTTAGGAAACCACCCAGGCACAGAGAGTAAGAGAAACTAAGGTGTAGCGGTATAAGAAAAAAAAAAATTAACCAAGGCACAAGATCAAAATTTCCCAGGAGAAGAGAAAAATTTACCCAACCACGGAGATCGACAGGAAAACCAATCTATTACACTTCAAGCCACAAGGATAATACATTTGAGGATCATATTTTTATTACATTTGCAGAGTAAATAAATAAAACGGCCATTAATCCATTTACAACCCATGTTCTAATACCAACATAACAGTAAAGCTTACCATTCTATCAAGAACAAGAACCCATACCGTTGCCTGATTGTCCACTTCGAATAATGTACTGTGCGCTCTGTGTCGCTCCTGCTCCGTGCCGCTCCGCTCGCCCACTGTAGAGACTACACCGGTACCTCCCAACCAAACGCTAGGGGTACTATGCTTCCCCCTTAGCCCCCCGAGCCGCAAAGGGGCCACACAAGATCCAAATGTTAAGTCTAGCTTCCCATCTCGCCTCCAAGGTTGAGCTACCACTCTAATCCCAGCTGAGAAAATCCCAATTCCTCACAAGCAATCGGTCCAATCTCAATTCGGCAGCATAACCCCCTAACCCTAACCCTCCTTTTCTTTCTTATAGTGTTTTCCGACCCCCTCCTTGCCCTAAATCACATTTAATTTAAGTTTTCGTGAAAACCCTCTAAAAATTCTCTGTCTTACAAGTGTCACTCATCCCCCACGTTTCTCCAAAATTAATTTCTCTTTTTTTTTTTTTTAAACCAAAAAGGTAAATGCGCTAATGCATCTTTTCATTTTATTTTTAAATTCATACTTTTATACTCCCGCTCGTTAAATAATTTTATTACTATTGGTTCACTCTGAGTTAATTAAAACTGTATTTATGTATATTTTTATTTTTAAGAAAAGTTATGTTTCAATTTGAATAAAAGTTATGAGTTCATTAAAAGTTAATTGGTTGAAAAAGATTATGAAATCTTGTATCCGTTGATATATTAGTTGTATAGTTGGATGAAGTTAACGTTAATAAATCCAAGAACTAGAGCTCAAGTACGTTCTAAAAATTGTTTTCTCCTTGCACTGCAATGAGGTGTGAACTCTAGCCTAAAATCTCATAATGATGTTTTGCTTAATTATTTTAATGGTTATTAGGGTTAATTGCTATTAATAATGATATTTGGGTATAGGATTAGGTCAAGATTCATTGGAGCTATCTCATTTAGAATTAGGGTTAGGCTCTTTTTAGAGTTAGAGTTAGGGCCTTTTTCCTTAAGGTTAAACGGAATTTTTATCTTAGAGAAGTTTTTTTTTTTTTTAACTTAGGTTTAGATTTTGAACTGGACGACAATTGTTTAGGGGAGTCGTTTTAAGAATTTATTAAGGCGTTATTGTCTTAGGGCTATTTAGGTTTGTTTCCTTCATCCAAATCAATGCGACGTGCCCTTCAGGATGCACCACGTGCTCCAAGGGTGCCACTCGCCTCGTTCGTTTCCTTTGCGCGACGTGCCCTTCAGGATGCACCACGTGCTCCAAGGGTGCCACTCGCCTCTTTTGTTTCTTTTGTGTGACGTGCCCTTCAGGATGCACCACGTGCTCCAAGGGTGCCACTCACCAACTGGACTGATTGGTAGACATCTATAACCCCTGGAGTCAACACTCCGCCAGGTGAACTTGTGGGAGACTAAGGGCTCTAAGGAATAAGGCCCTCGCCTTATTACGCACCCCTTAGAATCATCGTGAGCGACTGTCGCAGTCTGCCCTCATGGCATCGTGGATCCTCTCGAACTAGGTAATTGTTAACCTACAGTTCGAGCCATGGCGGGAGTGCTAGTAGGCGGTGGCAGGGCTGTTGTCCATCCCTCTCCCTCAACCTCTCTGGAAATCGTGTGTGGCCCCTTTACTCCATATGTGAGTCTGGTCGGCAAGCTATCGTCAGCCTGCATCATCGACAATCGTGTCATAACATGTCAACATCAAATCATCAAATCAATGAAATATCACAGTAAATAAATCAACCCAAATAGCACACTCCCTGACTCAATCTGGAGTCCAAGGGGTTCCACTGATGCCTCTGCATCCTCAAGGTCCAAAACCCTGCACACTCAATACAACTGAGTCAATAGCACCTGTCTACATCAAATAGTAAAACATCATGTCATCTATCATAACGCATCATAATCAAGTATAAATGTTTTAACATCAGAAAAGTCCAGATCACTTGCGAGCAAGTGTCCTCAAATAATAAGTTTTCTCAGTGCGCCAGAGAAGGATGTTACATACACCCCCTCTTGGTCTAAACTTCATCCCGAATTTTCTCAGTATAAATGCCGAAATAAAAGTATCACAATATCATAAGTCTATCTATCAAACAAAAATGGAAACTGCTGACGCATATCATATGCGTCCTCCCAGGTCGTCGAGTGCGAACTATAACTGTCCCACTGGACCTTGAACTGATCTACTGTTCAATGTCGTAACTGTCGAACATGATGATATAAGATGCGGACCGAATCAGCTGTGATATCTCCCTCGTTCGATACCTGCAAGGAACTCGTGTCAATCATGTGTGTAGGATCACTAATATAATGTCTCAGAACAGATACATGAAAAACATCGTGCATACGCCTCAAAGAATCAGGCAAGGTTAGTCGATAGGCCACGGGCCCCTTTCTCTCCATGATCTCTAAAGGTCCCATGAACCTAGGAGAGAGTTTATCTCCCTTTCCAAACTTGATCGAACTCTTATGAGGTTTAACCCTCAAGAAGACTCGATCGTCGACCTTGTAACTACGGTCGACTCGGTGCGCATTGGCATAACTCTTCTGTTGATCCTGCGCTTCCTTAATCCTTTGTCTTATGGCTTACATTTGCTCTTCCATTTCTTGGATCGCTTCTGGTCCCACCAGGACCCTATCCTCAAGTCGATCCCAACTCAAGGGCGTCCGACACGGTCTCCCATAAAGAAACTCAAAAGGCACCATCTTAATGGTGCTCTAGTAACCGTTGTTGTAAGCGAACTCTACTAGAGGCAAGAACTCCTCCCAACACTTTTGTTGGTCCATCACGTACATGTGCAACATGTCTTCCAAGGTTTGGTTCATTCATTCGGTCTGTCCGTCAATCTTTGGGTGATATGCAGTACTAAAATTGAGTTGGGTTCCCAAGGCCTCTTGAAAAATCGTCCAAAATCGTCCAGTAAACACCGATCCTTGATCGAATATAATCTTCTTAGGCATGCCATGCAACCTCACAATCTCACTGATGAAAACTCTCGCTATATCAGGTGCCTAATACGTCGTATGCACAAGAATAAAGTGAGAACTCTTCGTCAGAGTGTCTACTACTACAAAACTCGAGTCGTGTCTCCTTGCCGTCAGTGGCAATCCAACAATAAAATCCATCGAAATAACTTCCCATTTCGATTCCAGAATGGCATGTGGTTGAAGTAAACCTGCCAGGTGTCTATGCTCAGCCTTTACCTACTGACACTCTAGACATCTAGCCACAAATTTGACTATGTCAGCCTTCATTCCCTTCCAGAAGAATAAGGGTTTAAGGTCTGCCCTCATCTTCGTGACTCATGGGTGAGCCATATAAACTGCTCTATGAGCCTCACTCAGGATCATCCTCCTCAACTCGTCGTTTGGCGGTACATAAATCTGACTTCTAAACCTCAATAAACCTTCGTTATCCAATGAATATCCCTCATATCGTGGTACCATCATTGTGTTTTGTCTGATAAAATCCTTGACTTCTTTGTACCAGTCATCATCACACTGTAAAGTGAGAATCTTCTCATGTAGATTTGTCTGAAGAGGTAACACTGAAAAGATGCGTGGCCTCCGACTCAAGGCATCCGCCACTCGGTTCACTGTTCCCTTTATGTAAGTAATCTCGAAGTTGTACTCGCTAAGAAATTCCGACCAACGCCGTTGTCGCGCGTTCAGGTCGCTTTGCGTAAAAATGTGTTGTAGTCCACAATGATCAGTCTTTAATTCAAATTTTCATCCAACAAGGTAGTGTCTCCAAACCTTCAAGGCATATACGATGGCTAAAAGCTCCAAATCGTGCGTCGCGTAGTTCTCCTCATGCTTTCTCAGTTTCCTCGAAATGTAAGCAATCACTCATCCGTCTTGCATCAAGACTCCGCCTAAACCTTCCTTGGATGCGTCAGTGCATACCAAGAAGTCTGCGTCCATGTCAGGGACTTTTAGTATCGACGTTGTGGTCAACAACTCCTTAAGCCTATGAAATGCTTCCGCGCATTTCTCGGTCCAAACAAACTTCTTGTTTTTCTTCTGCAACTCTGTGATCGGATTTGCTATCTTTGAAAATCCCTCGACAAACCGTCGATAGTATCCTACTAAACCCATGAAACTATGCACTTCTGTGACATTCGTTGGCATAGGCCATTCCATAATAGCCTCAACCTTGGCTGGATCCACGGCGATACCTTCGCCGGAGATGACATGCCCTAAGTAGTGAATCCTCGATTGATAAAAAGAGCATTTGGACAACTTCCCATACAATTTGTGCTCTCCCAGACACTATAGCACCAAGCGCAAGTGCTCGTCATGCTCCTCCGTCATCCGAGAGTAGATCAAAATATCGTCCATGAATACCTGGACGAACTTGTCCAAGTACTCGCGGAACACCCCGTTCATCAAACTCATGAATACCCCTGGGGCGTTTGTCAGTCCAAATGGTAAAACCGTAAACTCGTAATGTCCAAATCTCATCTTAAAGGCAGTCTTAGGGATGTTATCCTCCTTGATCCGTAACTGGTGATAACCTGATCGCAAATCGATCTTGCAGAAGACTGTCGCACCCTTCATTTGATCGAACAAATCATCAATTCTAGGTAAGGGATACTGATTCTTGATCGTATCCATGTTCAGTTGATGGTAGTCAATGCAAAGCCTCCACGATCTGTCCTTCTTTCATATGAAAATAACTGGTGCACCCCATGGCGACACACTAGGGCGTATCAGTCCCAGGTCCAACAACTCCTTCAGTTGCATTTTCATCTCTTGCAACTCCGGGGTCGACATCCGATAAGGTGCTATTGCTATCGGTTCGGTCCCCGGTTTTAGGTCTATGGTAAAATTCAATTCCCTTTTCAGCGGCATCCTAGGTAACTCCTCTGGAAACACGTCTGCAAACTCCTTCACCACCGGAAGGTGTTCTAGACCTTCTTCTACTCCCTTTTCGTTTAGCGCGAGGATTGCATAAAGCTTGCACCCCTTGCGCATACTCTTCCGTAACTATAAGGAAGAGACGAACCTCAGGGAAACTCCCTGGTTCTGTCCTACAATCACACGTCTCTGTCCTTCGTCATCAACCAAGCTCAACCATTTTGTCTTACAGTTGAGTATCGCCTCATGCGATTCCAATCAATCCATACCAATCACGACGTCATAAGATCCTAAGATCGTGACGTACAAGTTGATCCTCATGAAAAACTCTCCCAGGTTAAGGGCACAACCCGTAACCTTTCCTCCTACCTTCTGTTTGGCTCCCGAATCCATCTCCACGAAGCTAAACTCATCCTGTTCGACTGCCTTTACCTTTATCCTTTTTAGCGCTGCACCATAAATGAAACTCTCAATGGCACCTGGGTCTATCAAAATACTAAGGGTCTGGTCAACGACAGTACCTGTCGTCTCGAGCACAGTCGACTGGTGCTCTGCCTGGTAGTTATTCACCACTGCATGAATCCGATGGGCCTTGCCCATATCAACCATCGTAGCAGATCCGGCTGATCCAGACGCCCTGGTCCTCTCCACAGGAAAATCGTGCTAGTAGTGTGGCTCCCCACACGTCCACCACCCCTTCTTCAGCCCAGTAGTCCCGGTACCCGAAGTAGAAGATGACTGCCCACCAGCCTGAAACCCTAGTCTGTTCTGCTGAACAGGCCTAAACTGCTGCTGTTGCAGGCGACGCTGCTGTTGGTGTTGTGGTCCTCGATAAGGTGTCCGTTGTTGAGGCGGTGGTCATCGGGGTGTAGAAAAAGTGGATCCCCTCTGGAAGCCACGATGTCCCGACGTATGTCTCGCTGGTGTTTGATGCTGCGGCGTACCAAATGAACTTTGCCCCGCGGGTCTCGCTGGAGTCCTGGTCTGACCCCCATTGATAAGCTCCTCCTCTGCTATGAGGGCCTTTTGGACAGCGTCGTGCAAGGTTTGAGGCATCAAGATCATAACCTTTGCACGCAGGCTGCCATTAAGGCCAAACACAAACCGATTGACCATTTAGTTTCTCTGTGTTAAGGTGCAGAGCATACCGAAGAAGCTCCATGAAACGTGCCTCGTACTCCGGCACCGTACGACCTCCCTGTTGTAATGCATTGAACTCATTGAGCTGACGCTCAATGAATTCCTCCGAAAGGTACCTCTCTTGGAACCGTTCCTCGAACAGTTCCCATGACACATCTTCAACGGCCATGTTCAGCTGCAACAGGAGTGTATTCCACCATAGAAGAGAGCTCCCCTTCAGTTGAAAGACCGCCATGCGGGCCTTAATGTTGGAGGTATAATCGCGAAGTGCGAAGCACATCGCCATATTCTCCAACCATGCCTCGGTGGCTGCACCGTCCGGGGCACCAAATAACTCGGGAAATTTTACCTTCTCGAGTTCACGGTGAATGCTACCTGTAATGGCTGGTGGGCGCGGTGGAACCTCAGTGGGTGTCGGCGCCCTGGTCTCGTCTCTGTCCAATCAGCTGATCAGAGCCTCGGACATATGCTGAAAGGATCTCATCATCCCAATAACATCGCCAACTTCTATCTGCTCCTGTCCAAGAACCTGCTCACCTCCCTGGGGGTTATACCCCTTAGGCGTGGATGCTACTGGAGGCGTCACACCTCCTCCCCTAGCACTCCATCGTATGCCTCTGCGACATCCTCTAACCATGATTACCTGCACGCACACAATCAACTCAATCAGCAACAGTATAATAAAATCTAATCATGTCCACGAAAGTCATAGTGAACCCCAAGCCATGAGTCGAACCTGGCTCTGATACCATATGTAATGACCTCCTCGTTACGACAACAACTCTTATAACAGGTGGAATTTTTTTTTTTTTT
>ML784190.1:335304-356370 GCA_009831015.1 Picea engelmannii | reverse complement strand
CTTGACTCTACGTCACCACTCGACAACCAACAAGATGCAACCACGATGATCATCACAAGAAGACTGAAGGCACCCAATGAGTAACTGCAAGCAATAAATGACCATAGACACAAGGCGCACAACGCAAACATTTAACGACATACTAGGTTACCCACAGTACGAACATAGAGGGAAGGATCCATACTAGTAGATCTTACTATTTCTTCACAGGAAAGTAGGGCATTTAATCTTAGTTCTCTGATCTGGAGAGAGAGAAGGTCAGATAGGCTCCTGGCCGACTGCTCAGGCAGAAACTAGTAACCCGACTACGAACAAGACGCAAGCAAGTCGAACACAACAAGACGACATACGACGTAAAACTGTAACAACATGTTTTTAATGAATATAAAACAACAATAAGTAAGACTGACTACCCGCCCGTCCTACCCTGCAATGGTTAGGACCTCCGAGACACATAATCAACGCTCAAGCCCAGGTTCCGATCGATTTTAACCACTTAAGGTCTCAGGGCTGGTGACTATTCTGAGGAACATGGAGGTGTCTACATCCCGCCCGACACAAGTAGACCATGCCTACAAGCCAAAGAGAAAACTTAACCATCAATATTTTAGTCAACGCGGTCATCCACATTAAGGCAGTTGGCAACAGTAAAACAATAATAACTCATTAAATTACTCATTACGGTAATGTGTCGGATGTGTACTTTTAATCAATTGACAAGCGAAGAAAATTGATGCAACAAGTCTGACCTTCAATTGGTTTAAACTTTAAAATATAAATTACAAATTGCTCGCTATTCTTAAGTCTAGTTCATCAAGAACCGTACAGCCAAAATACCCCTTCCAACAGGATAATCATATTACTCTAATGACAATATATAATTAAAATATTTCACTGGACTAACATTATCATGAACATTGACAGTATTGGGAGTGAGCATCCAATAAATAATGGTATTAATCACAACCACCAACATTTAAATCTACGATATCATTACCATAACCGACAACACCATTTCATTTTAAATTACCATGACCTTGCAATAATAGCAATCATATTACGGAACACGACAATTGTTTAGGCAAGTTCAGCAATAATCAAGACAACAATGCAACCATCATTATTGCGATTAACAAGGTTATCTATAGTACATAATTTGTAAAAGTGAATCATTTAACTTCTTAACAATATAAATGAATTGTTCCCACGATAGGTAAATGAATTATTCCCACTAACATTAACACTGTTCCCATTAACATTAACAAACAACAATATAATTTAACAATTAACCATCATAAATGAATTGTTCCCTAACATTAACAATTTAGCAATATAGCCTATTATCGAATTCATAGCCTATTAACAATTAGCTTATTACAAAATAGCAAGTGTAAATGAATCGTTCCCATTAACATTAACAAATCAGCAATATAAATTAACAATTAACCATCGTTAATKAATGGTTCCCTAACATTAACAATTARCAATCTAGCCTATTAACAAGTTAACMAATAGCCTATTAACAAATTCATAGCCCAATAAAAAAAWCCCTACTTTATYGACCAACCAACCTTTAATTAACAATTTTTCATATTCAACAATTTTAACCAAAATAATATCAAAATATAGATAAACCCATACAAATTAACTKGTAGTAAATTCTAACAATTTTTCATATTCAACAATTTTAACCAAAATATAGATAAATCCATACAAATTAAYTTGTAATAAATTCACTTGAGAAAACTTGAAATTTTGATTCGAGCATAAAGCCATTTTAAAAACTATAAATTATTGTTTGGGGTTTACTGTCAAACAATAAAAACTATAAGTCGCAGACATAGCCTTTACACTAAATCTGGAATTTAGGGTTCTGACTGCCAGGAATGCAAACAGAATACGATCTAAATGGAACACACGCTCAACGCTGGTAAGGATGACCCAGGCAGGTTCATGAATAAGGGATTGAGCTAGTTTAAAGGATGGCCAGCCAGTTCTAACTCTAATAACGACCTTAATGACATCCGAATGGGATTATTCAAATAGTTTAAAGTCTAAAATTTGGAAACAACTTATTGCCCAAATGTTTACCTGGCGGTGCGCAAGAGGATTACTCTGCATATCATTTATGAAATTTAAAAGACCTAAATTGCAATGCACTGATTTAGATGAAGGAAATATTAAACTAGACAATTGGAGAGACCCATTGCTGGATAAAAATTAAAAAGGAGATCAGACCAGATCGTCGTTCCTTATTAGAGGCCCACTGTCAGAAATCTGGTACGAATCCAGCTGTAGGTGCCTATTGATTCCAGGAATGGAATCGTGAGAGCAAAAATGTAGTAGGGAAATGATATCTAGTGCAAGTTATGACCCAGTAGTTTTAAATTTAAAAAAAACTATTTCCAGAAAAAAATTCGGCAATGTAGAAAAGCACACAGGGATGCAGATACGCCACGACAATGAGAAAAACGCCCACTGTGTTAATCAACGCCCACAGTAAGGTACATACACCCACAACAAAAGCAAAAATGCCCACGAAATAGTAAAAATGCCCATGGTGAAGTAAATACACCAACAGAAATTAATAACTCCCCCGACAGAAAGTAAATACACCAACAGGAAATATAACTCCCCCGGCAAAATGTAAATACACCAACAGAAATAAAACGCAGAGAAATAATCAATAGCGGAGACACCATTCGATGGTTGGGCGAAGAGGAAAAGGTAGTTGATTAAAAGAGGGCCATTCGGCATAGAAGCACCAGGTAGTTCATGGTTGGGCGATGCAAAGGGTTCGGGTGCATCAATCCAAGGGTAACTTAAAATAAAAAGTTAAAAAGAAAACGCAGGCCTTCACATACTCTTCAACAGAGTAAAAACCACATAAATGACGCAGGGAAACACATTTTTACAGTGCTACCAAGGAAAAACGTTAGGCAACCACTCAGGCACAGAGAGTAAGAGAAACTAAGGTGTAGCGATATAACAATTTTTTTTTTTAACCAAGGCGCAAGATCAAAATTTCCCAGGAGAAGAGAAAAATTTACCCAAGTACAGAGATCGACAGGAAAACCAATCTATTACACTTCAAGCCACAAGGATAATACATTTGAGGATCATATTTTTATTACATTTGCAGAGTAAATAAATAAAACAACCATTAATCCATTTACAACCCATGTTCTAATACCAACATAACCGTAAAGCTTCCTATTCTATCAAGAACAAGAACCCATAATGTTGCCTGATTGTCCACGTCGAATAATGTACTGTGCGCACCGTGCCGCTCCTGCTCCGTGCCGCTCCCGCTCGCCGACCGTAGAGACTACACCGGTACCTCCCAGCCAAACGCTAGGGGTACTATGCTTCCCCCTTAGCCCCCCGAGCCACAAAGGGGCCACACAAGATCCATATGTTAAGTCTAGCTTCCCAGCTCACCTCCAAGGCTGAGCTACCACTCTAATCCCAGCTGAGAAAATACCAACTCCTCACAAGCAATCAGTCCAGTCTCAATTCGGCAGCATAACCCCCTAACCCTAACCCTCCTTTTCTTTTTTATAGTGTTTTTCGACCCCCTCCTTGCCCTAAATCACATTTAATTTAAGTTTTTGTGAAAACCCTCTAAAAATTCTCTGTCTTACAAGTGTCACTCATCCCCCACGTTTTTCCAAAATTAATTTCTCTTTTTTTTTTTTTTTTTTAAAACAAAAAAGGTAAATGCGCTAATGCATCTTTTCATTTTATTTTTAAATTCATAATTTTATACTCCCGCTCGTTAAATAATTTTATTACTATTGGTTCACTCTAACTTAACTAAAACTGTATTTATGTATATTTTTATTTTTAAGAAAAGTTATGTTTCAATTTGAATAAAAATTATGAGTTCAATAAAAGTTAATTGGTTGAAAAAGATTATGAAATCTTGTATCCATTGATATATTGGTTGTATAGTTGGATGAAGTTAACGTTAATAAATCCAAGAACTAGAGCTCAAGTACATTCTAAAATTTTTATTCTCCTTGCACTGCAATGAGGTGTGAACTCTAGCCTAAAATCTCATAATGATGTTTTGCTTAATTATTTTAATGGTTATTAGGGTTAATTGCTATTAATAATGATATTTGGGTATAGGATTAGGTCAAGATTCATTGGAGCTATCTCATTTAGAATTAGGGTTAGGCTCTTTTTAGAGTTAGAGTTAGGGCCTTTTTCCTTAAGGTTAAACGAAATTTTTATCTTAGAGAAGTTTTTTTTTTTTTAACTTAGGTTTAGATTTTGAACTGGATGACAATTGTTTAGGGGAGTCGTTTTAAGAATTTATTAAGACGTTATTGTCTTAGGTCTATTTAGGTTTGTTTAATTCATACACATCAATGCAACGTGCCCTTCAGGATGCACCACGTGCTCCAAGGGTGCCACTCACCTCGTTTGTTTCCTTTGCGCGACGTGCCCTTCAGGATGCACCATGTGCTCCAAGGGTGCCACTCGCTTCTTGTGTTTCTTTTTTGCGATGTGCCCTTCAGGATGCACCACGTGCTCCAAGGGTGACACTCACCAACTGCACTGATTGGTAGACATCTATAACCCCTAGAGTCAACACTCCGCCAAGTGAACTTGTGGGAGACTAAGGGCTCTAAGGAATAAGGCCCCCGCCTTATTGCGCGCCCCTTAGAATCATCGTGAGAGACTGTCGCAGTCTTCCCTCATGACATCGTGGATCCTCTCGAACTAGGTAATCGTTAACCTACAGTTCGAGCCATGGCGGGAGTGCTAGTAGGCGGTGGCAGGGCTGTTGTCCACCCCTCTCCCTCAACCTCTCTGGAAATCATGTGTGGCCCCTTTACTCCATATGTGAGTCTGGTTGGCAAGCTATCGTGAGCCTGCATCATCGACAATCATGTCAAAACATGTCAACATCAAATCATCAAATCAATGAAATATCACAGTAAATAAATCAACCCAAATAGCACACTCCCTGACTCAATCCGGAGTCCAAGGGGTTCCACCGATATCTCTGCATCCTCAAGGTCCAAAACCCTGGACACTCAATACAACTGAGTCAATAGAACTTGTCTACATCAAATAGTAAAACATCATGTCGTCTATCATAATGCATCATAATCAAGTATAAATGTTTTAACATCAGAAAAGTCCAGATCACTTGCAAGCAAGTGTCCTCAAATACTAAGTTTTCTCAGTGCGCAAGAGCGGGATGTTACACTTGGCACCACCAACTTGATCGAACAGATCATTTATCCTGGGTAAGGGGTATTTGTTCTTAATGGTCACTTTGTTCAGTTGTTTATAATCAATGCATAGTCTTAGAGTACCATCTTTCTTTTTCACAAAGAGGACTGGTGCTCCCCATGGCGAGACACTTGGTCTGATATACTGTTTGTCCAACAATTCCTATAATTGTATTTTTAATTCTGTCAGTTCTGGTAGACTCATTCGGTAGGGTTATTTTGATATGGGGGCTGATACGGGTAGTATGTCTATGGAGAAATCTATTTCTCTCCTAGGAGGTAATTCTAGTATCTCATCAACAAGCATGTCTCTGAATTCACGTAGGACAACAAAGTGTTCTAACTTAGGCTTATCTTCTTTTTCTGATAGATTCGTCTCTTGGATGGCATAAAATTGGCATACCTTTCTAATACATTTCTTGAATTGCATCGTTGAAACTTGTCTGAATGACACAAGTTTTGGTATGCCTTGGGATGTTCTAACAGTGCCAAAATTACCTTTATAGCTAAGTATCTTTGTATAACAATCTAATAATGCTTTGTGTTGTTCCAACCAATCCATCCCAATAATCACATCATAAGATCCTAGTGGTAGGATGTTCAGATTGGTCCTTATCTTTTGACCATCTAAGCTGAATTCAAGATCAGAAATAAGGTTAACTACTTTTATTTTAGTTCTTGTTGCTAGTTGTACAAGCCAAGATTTTGTGTGCTTTTGTTTCTTAAGTTTATTCAACTCTACTACATCGGGAGTAATATAAATTAACGTAGCTCCAGGGTCAATTAAAAAAGAAATTCGAGTGTCATGGATTTTACCTTCGATTTCTACCACCAAGGACTGGTGGTCAACTTGTCGACCATCTATGGCTGCATTTATCCAATGCAGACTTCTGCCCATGTCACCCACTATCGAGGCTTCCTACAAATTGTGGACAATAGTGTTGTTTGTTGCAATTAAATGTGGACAGTTCCTCCTTAGATGAGGCTCTCCACACTCTCAATACTTTAATGTCTCGCGGGGGTTGTCCCCAAACTTCTTCATTCCCAGGTGTATCGGTTTACCGCTACCTTGCATATTCAGATGATTGGAGTGAAAATCCTTCCTTGGGAAAAATTTTGCTGCATTCTAATAAGGAGATGGCTAGTATCCCTTCTTTCGCTGGTGCATTCCATCTTGTTTCTTATCCTTCCAGGTCTTGGGAAAATCTACCCGTTGTTTATACTGGTCATAGCACATTTATTCCTTCCTGAATGCCTCACTCAAGGATTTGGGGCTATCAATCTCGATTCTGTCCTGGTAAGCCTGTGGTAAACAACTTAAGAATCGTTGGATCTTTACCTTGTCCTCCCGGATGTATGGTACGAACCTTAATAGTTCCAAAAACGTATTTATAAGGTTCTCCATTGTCATTTGTCTGAGTCGTAATTCGTAAAATTATTTCGTCTTCCTTTCATAATAGCTTTTAGAAAGCTATTGTTTCTTGAAATACTTTTTGAAGTCGAACCATTCCAACTGTTTATCCTTTAGGCCCTTGGCCAATTTCACGTCCTGCAAACAAATGTCAGCCTTCCCCTTCAGATTGTAGATGGCCATTCTAACCTTCATGTTGGTGGAATAGTTGTAGATTTGGAAGTATTTTTTGATGTCCAACAACCATGCCTTGGCTTCTTCTCCTATCCTGGATTCTCCATCAAAAGTAGTTGGTTTTATCTTTTTAAATTTTCCTTCAAGGTGGTCTATTTGTTTTCTTTTTTTTTTCTGGTATGGTTTTCTCTTTAGCTGAAGGTGTCCCTTTAGATGAACTGTATCCTTTTTCCATTTTGGCACCAAAATTCTTGGAGGCCCTCTTGCTAACCTCTTCCTCATGGTTATCATATTTTGGGCTTTCCTTGGTTACTATACTACGCAGCAGGACTTCATTTATCTCTTGTTGTTCTTGCTATGCCTGCTTCAATTTTTCATTATCGGCCTTGAAAACCTGTAGTTCAACAATAAGGTTCCTCATTGTTTCCAACACCTCCGTGGGTGAGGTTCCATCACTATTCTATCTCGGATCTTCCGGAGGTCCTTGCTGCAGATTCCCTTCCATCCTGATTTCTGCACCTTCTTGAGCTGTGATTATTTAACACAAAATAGAAAAGTTTTCTGTCTGTAATCCACAAAATTTATTAGTTTTTTCATAAATCAAAATATATACTAAGAAATTAATGTGGCCCTATTCAGGCCTAGTGTTGTAACTTTTGCTATGATACCATATGTAATGAACCTAAAAAAAAATCTCCATAAAAAAAATAAAATCTATGATGTAATTCCATTTCGTTTAAGCTCAGAGTATAAGAGAAGGTAAGATTTAATTCTGTCCATAATGACATTAAACAACAGTCTCATCATGAAAACATTTGAATACTTAGGTGCATGTTTTCATGGAAAGTAGAACTAAAAACAAACATCACACTAAACATCGGTTTAACTAGATGAAAACCTTCCAAATTACCACAAATTATGTACTTGTCACGCCCTGTACACAATGACTCATAATGTTATATGTTATCTTTTATCCTACCTCTATCTCAGATGAAAATTCTCCATCGATTCTACCAGTCCATTCCTTACCGTGTTAGAGAGTTAATCATATAACCAATAATTCTTGTTGTGCTCCTACATTTTTTTGCGAAAGACAGTGCTCAAGTGCCGAACAAAAGCATGGATCCCGTTGTTTTTTGAAAATCCAAAATCCAGAAAGGCTATGGGCCTAGCACTTGGGGGTTTCAGGGTTTCATGAGTACAAAAGCCGAACATCAACACACAACAACTGTCAAAATTGCAAAAAGTGACCAGCATTTCGGGATTTCGACATTTGGGATTTCACGAGTACAAAGCCAAACATCAACACACGACAACTTCCAAAATTGCGAAAAGTGACCAGCATTTCGGGATTTCGGCGTTCAGGATTTCGTGGGTACAAAGTCAAACATCAACACACGACAACTTCCAAAATTGTGAAAAGTGACTAGCGTTTCAGGATTTCGGAGTTCAGGATTTCGCAGGTACAAAGTCAAACATCAACACATGGCAACTCCTGAAATTGCGAAAAGTGGCCAGCATTTCAGGATTTCAGAGTTCGCGATTTCGCGAGTATAAATTCAAACATCAACACACGACAACTCTCGAAATTGCAAAAAGTGACCAACATTTCCAGATTTCGGAGTTCGGGATTTCGAGGGTACAAAGTCAAACATCAACACACGACAACTCCCAAAATTGCGAAAAGTGACCGGCATTTTGGGATTTTGGCATTTGGGATTTCACGAATACAAAGGAAAACATCAACACACGGTAACTCCCAAAATTGTGAAAAAGGTAAGTGGGATCAACACTTCGGAGTTTTCGATGTTTGGGACTTCACGAGTTCAAGTGCCCCAACATCTCATGTAACAAACCTCTAAAATGCGAAAAAAGAGAAGGTTGGACTAGCGCTTCGGGGTTTCGAGGTTCAGAACTTCGTGAGTTCAAGTGCTCCAAACCTCTTATGTAACAAACTTCTAAATGCGAAAAGTGGAAAGGTTGGATTAGAAGATTGCAATATCTTATGTTGAAAAACTAGGGTGATAAATCAGTCAAAACGCAAAAGAAGAGAGTACTCTACTTCTACTGAAATTATCTCAAATTTAATTATCATTGTCCTTTGCTGGTGTTTTTTCTTTCATTATGTGAGACAGTAGGTGTAGAAGGATTCAATATCCGTCAAAATTCAGAAATTCCAAACTTATGAGTTTTAAACGTATAGACTCTATAAAAGGGTACACCAGGGTAACACATTTTTGTAAGGTAATTTCCAAATTAGTCATAGACCTCAACTATGAAAAGGGGTAGACCATTCTAAACAAAGAAAGCATAAAAAATCCTCTGATAGGTGTCGATCCTCATGATTGTTCAGCATCTGAAAAAAAGGGGTTTCCAAATTTCTTTAACCTTCCGAATTTTTTCATTCTATACACATCTAGTATTTTGTTTGCATGTTGTTAGTGCATGCAAAAAATTCATACAAAACATTGAAAGACGTATATGTAGGTAATTATATGAGTATCCCTGTTATCCTTAAGGTTCTTTCTATTTCATATTTCTCTTCAATTCTTAATGTAAGAAATAGGAAATCTCTTTAAGGGGCAAGATTGTTCGAAAATTTAATGATGCATCTACCTATTTCCTTTCGGCACAAATTTACTCAATTCCGATTTGCTCAGTTTAGATATGTTTAATACTTTAGACACTGAAATAAACCTATATCTACACAGATTCTTCTTATTCACACACATAGAGTATCCTAGCATCTCAACTTTAGATTAAACCTAACCTGTAGATGGATCAAAATTCTTAAACTCAACTCGTATATAAAAAAAAAAGAATTTGCCTAGTACTTCCAGATTTTGGGAGGGACCACTCCAGAATTTAGACTGTGACTATAAATTTAATACCACGATAAATTTCATCCATTGAAAGAATTATTTCAAATTTATAAAAATTAGATGCAAAATATCAGTTACACACAAAACATCAGAGAACAGAGAGGGAAAGTTTTACATTAACGCAATTAGATGTAATCACTCAACATATACCTGACATCAATCAGACATAGCCATTCAAATAGAGGGGAGCAGATCAACATATATGAATCCCATCCGCGGGAAGACAAAGGGAACAACCATGTTCCTCCCAACCATAGAACAAGGCAGCCAAATCACTTGCCCAGTTCACCCACTATCCTGACCATGAATCCATGAGGGTGAACTTGGAGACTCCTCAACAATATTCCAAATTTTTCAGCAGCTATCCCCTTGCCTCACACTTTCTTTATAGTGCTCATAACAACAAGAGGACTCGCAATCCTTTCCCCCAACATACTTGGCAGCATCCTGCCTCCTCGCATATGCTATTTATCAATTTTTTCCTAGGTCTTTTTCCCTCCTTTGGGTATTTTTGTAGCTTTTCTTAATCCCTGATTTTCAGGGGCTTCCAATGGCCAAATATCTGATTTTCCACTTGTACTAATCATCCCAGAGGTATCTCTAACATGTTCCCCACTCATGGAGTCATGGTAAACTGATTTGTTTAACATGGTTGTTCCATTTGTCCTCCTGCAATTAATATAAATATTCCATTGTGATACAAGCGTCATAGTCAAATAGTTAGTTGAGTCCAAATATATCTCTTCCCAACAGTCACAATAATTAAATACAATTATTAAATTCGAAATTCAAAATTTCTATAAATGGAAAAAAAATTCTAGATTCGAATTTGCCAAAAACGGAAATAAATTTCCAACACACAAAAATAAAAACATTTTAATTTTGGGGGATGTCACATCCTTTCCCCCTTCAGTAAAACATTGTCCTCAGTGTTCATTCCTTTCCTGTAACAGGATTGGATGAGATTTTTGCAAATCTCCCACCAATTCCCAAGTGGCCTCCTCAGGACTAAAGTGCTTCCATTGCACCTTTACCTGAGCGACGACTTTGTTCCGAAGTGCTATTTCTCTCCAGTCCAGAATGCGCAGGGGTTCCACCTAGAACTCGACTTCAGATTCCACCTACACCAAGTTCCAATCAATCATATGAGTAGGGTCATGAATATATTTTTTCAACAAAGAAACATGAAATACATTATGAATTCTTAGATTAGCTAGAAGTGCAAGCTGATATGCCACGGGTCCAATTCGATCTAGTATCTCGAAGGGCCCAAAAAACCTGAGTGCCAACTTGGCATAGTTCCCCAACTTCAGTGAGATTTTTAGGGCTTTGACCTTCAAGTAAACATGGTCTCCCACTTGAAATTCCAAGTGTCTTCTTTTCTGATCCGCATAGCTCTTCTATCTATCCTGTGCTTCTTTCAAGTTATGTTGTACCTTCCTTACCATGTTCTCCATTTATTGAAGCATCTCTAGTCCAACCATGAGTCTGTCAATCGACTTATCCCAGCTAACTGGAGTTCTACACTTTCTGTCGTATAGTATTTCGAAAGGGATCAACTTAGCCGAAGTTTGGTACCCATTGTTATATGCAAATTCGACCAAGTGTAGGTAGTCTTTCCACTTGTTTGGCTTTGTTCTTACATACATGCAGAGCATATCCTCTATGATTTCGTTTGTCCTTTCGGTCTGTCCATCTGTTCGTGGATGATAACTCGTATTGAAATTCAAATTAGTATTTATCCCTCCAAACAATTCCTTCCAAAAAGAGGAGGTGAATTTTACGTCTCTATCTGAAATCACCATTTTAGGAATACCATGCAGTCTAAAAATTTCTTTCATGAATATTTCAGCAATATTAATAGCTTTAAAATTAGACTTTAAAAGAATAAAGCATGTTGAATTACTGAGTTTATCGATTACAACCATGATTGAATCATTCTGTTTCTGATTTTTAGGCAAACCAGTTATAAAGTTCAGTGATATGGTCTCCCATTTCCATTCTGGTACTGGTAATGGTTGTAATAGGCCAGCTAGATGTTGGTGTTCAGCCTTAACCTGTTGACAATCTTGGCACCTAGCCAAGTAATTTGTTGTTTTTCCCTTCATATTAGGTCAATAAAATAGTTTTCTGAGTGTTGTTATTGTTTTCTGGTAACCTGGATGGCTAGAATATGGTTTCTTATGCACTTCATCTAAAATAGTTAATTTTAGCTCTACTGAATCTAGTATGTAAAGTTTGTTTTTAAATCTTAATAGTCCCTTCTTGTCGATACTTATATCTAGTTTATCTGAGTTTGCGATACTATTTTGAAATTCTACCATTATCTTAGTGTAATTTCCATCGTTGATACCTGTCATCCTTATTCTTTGCTCTGGATCACTTTCTTCTCTGCTGATATTTATCTCAAATAACCCATGGACTCTTCTTCTTAACATGTCTGCTACATTATTTTCTTTACCCTTGATATGTCCGACCTCGAAGTCGAATTCTCTCAAGAAGGATAGCCACCTTGCGTGTCTTGCATTAAGGTCTAGTTGGTTAAATAGATATTCCACTCCGCTATTATCCGTCAATAGTAAGAATTTTCTGCCCATTATATAGTGTCGCCACATTTTTAAGGCATGTATTATTGCTGCCAATTCTATGTCATGAGTGACATAATTTCGCTCGTGTTCTTTTAATTTCCGGGACTCATAACAAATCACGTGCCCTTCCTGAGTTAGAACACCACCTGGTCCCTCTTTACTTGCATCAACGCATATTGTGAAGTCTTTATCTGGGTTTGCTACCTTCAAAATGGGCACTGATGTCAGTAATTATTTTATCTTGTTAAAACTATGTTGACACATTTGCGACCAGTTAAACTTGGTCCCTTTATTTTGTAATGATGTGATAGGGTAGGCTATCTTGGAAAATCCTTCTATAAACCTACGGTAATATCCGCTGATTCCCATAAATGACCAGATGTCTTCTACATCCTTAGGTACTGGCCATTCCATAATGGCTTTTGTCTTTTCCGGGTCTATGGCGATACCCTCCGAAGAAATGACATGTCTTAAATATTGTATCTCTTTTTTATAAAAGTCACACTTGTCAAATTCGACGTATAGTTTGTGTTTCCTCAACGTTTGTAGAACTATCCTTAAGTGATCATCATGTTCTTTTTTCGTCTTTGAATAGACCATAATATCGTCGATAAATACTACTACGAACTTGTCAAAGTACTTCCTGAAAATGTTGTTCATCAAGCACATAAATGTGGTTGGTGCATTAGTGAGTCCGAAAGGTATGACTACAAACTCGTAGTGTCCATATCTTGTTCGAAAAATTGTTTTGTTTATGTCCTGGTCCTTTGTCTTAACTTGATGATAACTGGATCATAAATCCAATTTTGAGAAGATATTTCCCCCACCAACTTGATCGAACAAATCATTTATCCTAGGTAAGGGGTATTTGTTCTTAATGGTCACTTTGTTCAGTTGCCTATAATCGATACATAGTCTTAGAGTACCGTCTTTCTTTTTCACAAAGAGGACTGGTGCTCCCCATGGTGAGACACTTGGTCTGATATGCTCTTTGTCCAAAAATTCTTGTAATTGTATTTTTAATACTGTCAGTTCTGGTAGACTCATTCAGTAGGGTTCTTTTGAGATGGGGGCTGATCCGGGTAGTAAGTTTATGGAGAAATCTATTTCTCTCCTAGGAGGTAATTCTGGTATCTCATCAACAAACATGTCTCTGAATTCACGTAGGACAATAAAGTCTTCTAACTTGGGCTTATCTTCTTTTTCTAATAGGTTCGACACTTGGATGGCGTAAACTTGACATCCCTTTCTAATACATTTCTTGAATTGAATTGCTTAAACTTGTTTGACTGACACAGGTTTTGGTATGCCTTGGGTTGTTCTAACAGTGCCAAAATTATCTTTATAGGTAAGTATCTTTCTATAACAGTCTAGTACTGCTTTGTGTTGTTCCAACCAATCCATCCTGATAATCATATCATAACATCCTAGTGGTAGGATGTTCAGATTTTTCCTTATATTTTGACCATCTATGCCGAACTCAAGATCAGAAATAAAGTTAACTACTTTTATTTTAGTTCATGTTGCTAGTTGTACAAGCCAATATTTTGCGTTCTTTTGTTTCTTAAGTTTATTCAACTCTACTACATCAGGATCAATATAACTTAACGTATCTCCAGGGTCAATTAAAACATAAATTCAAGTGTCATGGATTTTACCTTCGATTTCTACCACCGAGGACTGGTGGTCAACTTGTCGACCATCTATCGCTGCATTTATCCAATGCAGACTTCTGCCCATGTCACTCACTGTCGAGGCTTCCTGCAAATTGTGGACAATAGTGTTGTCTGCTACAATTAAACAAGGGCAGTTCCTCCTTAGATGAGGCTCTCCACACTCCCAACACTTTAATGGCTCGCGGGGGTTGTCCCCAAACTTCTTCATTCCCAGGTGTACTGGTTTACTGCTACCTTGTGTATTCGGATGATTGGAGTGAAAGTCCTTCCTTGGGAAACTTTTTGTTGCATTCTGATAAGGAGCTGGCTGGTATCCCTTCTTCCGCTAGTGCATTCCATCTTATTTCTTATCCTTCCAAGTCTTGGGAAACACTACCCGTTGATTATACTGGTCATAGCACATTCATTCCTTCCTGAATGTCTCACTCAAGGATTTGGGGCTATCAAACTCGATTCTTTCTCGGTAAGCTTGTAGTAAATAGATTAAGAATCGTTGGATCTTTACCTTGTCCTCCTAGATGTATGGTACAAACCTTAATAGTTCCAGAAACTTATTTATAAGGTCCTCCATTGTCATTTGTCTGAGTCGTAATTCGTAAAATTCTTTCGTCTTCGTTTCATAATAGCTTTCAAAAAGGCATTGTTTCTTGAAATACTTCTTGAAGTCAGACCATTCCAATTGTTTATCCTTTAGGCCCTTGGACAATTTTAGGTCCTGCCACCAAATGCTGGCCTTCCCCTTCAGATTGTAGGTGGTCATTCTGAGCGTCATGTTGCTAGAATAGTTGTAGATTTGGAAGTATTTTTTGATGTCCAACAACCATAACTTGGCTTCTTCTCCTGTCCTCGATTCTCCAAAAAAATTAGTTGGTTTAATCTTTTTAAATTCTCCTTCAAGGTGGTCTGTTTGTTTTCTTTTTTTGTCTGGTACGGTTTTGTCTTCAGCTGAAGGTGTCCCTTTAGACGAACTGTCTCCTTTTTCTGTTTTCACACAAGAATTCTTGGAGGCCCTCTTGCTGACCTCTTCCTCATGGTTATCATCTTTTGGGTTTTTCTTGGTTACTATACTACGCAGCAGGACTTCATTTATCTCTTGTTGTTCCTGCTGTGCCTTCTTCAATTTTTCATTGTCGGCCTTGAAAACCTGTAGTTCAAAAATAAGGTTCCTCATTGTTTCCATCACCTCCGTGGGTGAGCTTCCATCATTGTTCTATCTTGGATCTCCCAAAGGTCCTTTCTGTGGATTCCCTTCCATCCTGATTTATGCACCTTCTTGAGCTGCCATTATTTAACACAAAATAGAAAAGCTTTATGTCTGTAATCCACAAGATTTAATAGTTTTTTCATAAATCAGAATATATACTAAGAAATTAATGTGGCCCTGTTCAGGCCTAGTGTTGTAACTTTTGCATTGAT
Organism: Picea engelmannii; assembly: GCA_009831015.1. Classification (NCBI taxonomy): domain Eukaryota; kingdom Viridiplantae; phylum Streptophyta; class Pinopsida; order Pinales; family Pinaceae; genus Picea; species Picea engelmannii. The sequence continues at coordinate 340,974 of ML784190.1, read as the reverse complement.
ACCATATGTAATGAACCTAAAAAAAAATCACCATAAAAAAAAAAAATCTATGAAGTAATTCCATTTCGTTTAAGCTCAAAGTATACGAGAAGGTAAGATTTAATTATGTCCATAATGAAATTAAACAACAGTCTCATCATGAAAACATTTGAATACTTAGGTGCATGTTTTCATGGCAAGTAGAACTAAAAACAAACATCACACTAAACATCGGTTTAACTAGATGAAAACCTTCCAAATTACCACAAATTATATACTTGTCATGCCTTGTACATAGTGAATCATAATGTTATTTGTTATCTGTTATCCTACCTCTGTCTCAGATGAAAATTCTCCATCGATTCTACTAGTCCATTCCTTACCATGTTAGAGAGTTAATCATATAACCAATACTTCATGTTGTGCCCCTTTTTTATGAAAAATAGTGCTCAAGTGCTGAACAAAACAACGGATCCCGTTGTTTTCTGAAAATCTGAAATACGGAAAGACTATGGGCCCAACACCTGGGGGTTTTGGGGTTTCACGAGTACAGAAGCCAAACATCAACACACAACAACTCTCGAAATTGCGAAAAGTGTCCAACATTTCAGGATTTTGGCATTCGAGATTTCGCAAGTACAAAGCCAAACATCAACACACGACAACTTCTGAAATTCCGAAAAGTGACCAGCATTTCAGGATTTCGGATTTCGGGATTTCACGGGTACAAAGTCAAACATCAACACATGGCAACTTTCAAAATTGTGAAAAGTGACCAAAATTTTGGGATTTCGGAGTTCGGGATTTCATGGGTACAAAGTCAAGCATCAACACACGACAACTTCCGAAATTGCAAAAAGTGACCATCATTTCATGATTTCAGAGTTCGGGATTTCACGGGTACAAAGTCAAACATTAACACACGGCAACTCCTGAAATTTCCAAAAGTGACTAGCATTTCGGGATTTCAGAGTTCAGTATTTTGCGGGTACAAAGTCAAACATCAACACACGGCAAGTCCCAAAATTGTGAAAAGTGACCGGCATTTCAGGATTTTGGCATTCGGGATTTCACGAGTACAAATCCAAACATCAACACATAACAACTACCAAAATTGCGAAAAAGGTAAGTGGGATCAACACTTCAGATTTTTTGGGGTTCGGGACTTCTCAAGTTCAAGTGCCCCAACATATTATGTAACAAACCTCTGAAATGTGTAAAAAGAGAAGGTTGGACTAGCGCTTTGGGGTTTCGGGGTTAGGAACTTTGTGAGTTCAAGTGTTCCAAACCTCTTATGTAACAAACTTCTGAATGCAAAAAGTGGAAAGGTTGGATTAGAAGATTTCAATATCTTTTGTTGAAAAACTAAGGTGATAAATCAGTGAAAACGCAAAGGAAGAGAGTACTCTACTTCTACTAAAATTATCTCAAATTTCATGATCTTTGTCCTTTACTGGTATTTTTTCTTTCATTATGTGAGAGAGTAGGTGTAGAAGGATTCAATATCCATCAGAATTCAGAAAGTCCAAACTTATGAGTTTTAAACGTATAGACTCTATAAAAGGGTACACCAGGGTAACAATTTTCTGTAATGTAATTTCCAAATTCATCATAAACCTCAACTATGAAAAGGGGTAGACCATTCTCAACAAAGAAAGCATAAAAAATCCTCTGATAGGCGTCGATCCTCATGACTATTCAGCATCTGAAAAAAAGGGGTTTCCAAATTTCTTTAACCTTCCAAATTTTGTCTTTCTATACACAACTAGAACTTTGTTTGCATGTTGTTAGTGCATGCAAAAAAAATCATACAAAACATTGAAAGACGTATATGTAGGTAATTATATGAGTATCCCTGTAATCCTTAAGGTTCTTGCTATTTCATATTTCTCTTCAATTCTTAATGTAAGAAACATGAAATCTCTTTAAGGGGAAATATTGTTCGGAAATTCAATGATGCATCTACCTGTTTCCTTTCGGCACAAATTTACTCAATTCCAATTTTCTCAGTTTAGATCTGTTTAATACTTTAGACACAAAAAGAAACCTATATCTACACAGATTGGTCTTCTTCACACACATAGAGTATCCTAGCATCTCAACTTCAGATTAAAGCTAACTCGTTGATGGATCGGAATTCTTAAACTCAACTCGTATATAAAAAAAAGAATGTCCTTAGTACTTCCAGATTTTGGGAGGGACCACTCCAGAATTTAAACTGTGATTGTAAATTTAATACCACGATAAATTTAATCCATTGAAATAATTATTTCAAATTTAGAACGATTAGATGCAAAATATCAGTTACACACAAAACATCCGAGAACAGAGAGGGAAAGGTTTACATTAACACAATTAGATATAATCACTCAACATATATCTAACATCAATCAAACATAGTCATTCAAAATAGAGAGGGGTAGATCAACATATCTGAATCCAATCCACGGGAAGACAAAGGGAACAACCACGTTCCTCCCAACCGTAGAACGGGGTAGCCAAATCACTTGCCCAGTTCACCCCCTAGCCTGACCATGAATCCATGAGGGCGAACTTGGAGACTCCTCAACTATATTCCAATATTTTCAGCAGCTATCCCCTTGCCTCACACCTGCTCGGTAGTGCTCATAACAACAAGAGGACTCACAATCCTTTCCCCCAACATACTTGGCAGCGTCCTGCCTCCTCGCATATGCTATTTATCAATTTTTGCCCAGGTCTTTTTCCCTCCTTTGGGGATTTTTGCATCTTTTCTTAATCCCTGATTTTCAGGGGCTGCTAGTGGCCAAATCTCTGATTTTCTACTTGTAATAATCAGCCCAGAGGTAGTTCCAACATGTTCCCCACTTATGGAGTCATGGTCAGTTGATTTTCTTAACATGGTTGTTCCAATTGTCCTCCTGCAATTAATATAAATATTTTGTTGTGATACAAGTGTCATAGTCAAATAGTTAATTGAGTACAAATAGATCTCTGCCCAACAGTCATAATAATTAAATACAATTATTAAATTTGAAATTCAAAATTGCCATAAATGGAAAAAAAATTTCCAGATTCGGATTTGCCAAAAACATAAATAAATTTCCAGCACACAAAAATAAAAATATTTTATTTTTGGGGGATGTCATAGTCAAAAACTTGTATGACACAGATACTAAGATATGTAATATGTTTTATCTCATATTATACATAAATGTTGATTTTTTTTTTTTTTAGTGTTAATTAATGTGTAAAACAAGAATGCAATTTTTACGATTAATATTCTTACATTAACTAGTTGTTTGTTATGTTGTAGATTGTTAGGTGAATTTTTGTTACCATCGTCAAATATTTTACCTCGCACATATCAAGGTTTTCATGACATTATGAAAGACATTGGAATGGATTATCAAACTATAGATGCATGTCCTAATGACCATATTATATATTATGGACAACATGCTTTGAAAACTGAATGTCCGCAATGTCTTATCAGTAGATATCGATCCGATCAAGTAACAAAAAGGGTGCCTTGAAAGGTTCTTTGTCATATTCTCATAATTCCAAGTTTGCAGCAATTGTTCAGGTGTGAAAGCATAGCACAATTTATGGATTACCATGCATGTAACAGAAGTGGAGATGGTGTTCTTCGAATGCCTGTCGATGGTTATGCATTTAGGGAAATTGAGGAAAAATGGGCGGATTTCAAAGATGAAAATCGTAATGTTAGGCTTTCATTGGAAGCTGACAGTGTTAATCCATTCAAAGAGCTTAGGTCTATTTACTCAATGTGGCCTATTTTGTTATCAACAATAACATTGCTCCTTGGATGTCAATAAAGAGGGAGCACATAATGTTGACAATGATTGTTCCAGGGATTTGTTTACATTAATTTTTTGAATTTAACATTTTCATTTGTTTCAACTTTTGCATAGTATCTTTTGCTTATTTATTTAATTATATATATTACATGATACCATTCCTTTAGTAATTATGTGTAATTTCAAACAATTAGGTAAGTACCAGGTTAAAGATATGAATGTATATATCGAGCCTCTTATAGACAAGCTAGTAAAGTTATGGGATAGCATCACAATGTATGACATATGTAAACCAATCAGGGAGAAGAAATTTAAATTATGTGGAATACTTTTATGGACAATTCATGATGCCCCTGGACTAACACATTTTTTTGGTATGTATAAGCATTCTAATATTTCTCTTTAATACTATATAATATTTTAATGTTATCATGGTGCATGTTTACTTTTTAAATAATATCATCATATAATTGGCATTAATCCATTTGTTGCAGGTCTTCAAACAAAGGGTAAATTTGCATGTCCAGTTTTCGGCCATCAGATGAAGTACCGTCATTCAAAAAGTTTAGGAAATATGGTGTTTGATTAGTATAGGCACCTTCTTCCTAAGAACCATAGGTATCGTACTAATGAAAACAATATTTTCAATGGGAAAGAAGAGACTAGTTTAAAACCACGAAGAATGACACCTCATCTATGGAGGTTGGAATATAATAGAAATCGACAAGGTAATCAATTTCATAATGTATCGTAGATCATGTAATGTTTTGAATTTTTAATTTAATCATTGAATTTATTTTACCGTATTTGATAATTATTTTTGTGATTTCTTTTATGCTTCATGAAGGCTGTAATCATCATGAAGGTATTAATAATGGGCTTCCAAGAGGAATGGAATCTTATCCTACTCAATTCATGAGGTTTCCCTACTATGAGGAGCTAAAAATAGCTCATTTGTTTGATACAATGCATATCAGGAAGAATGTGACTGAAACATTATGGCGAATCATAGATGGTAGGAGGGACAAAGAAAAAATTGTCAAAATTTGTACTGACATTTAGGAAGCCAATCATGCAATGTGAAGTGTGATCCAATATTCAAATAGATCAGATGGAGTACTAGACCGAAATAACCTTCCATGGTTATTAACAGAGAAATAAAGCAATGATGTAAAAGAGGTCATTCAAAGAATTAAATTTTCCATGGGTTTTGCTTCAAACATAAAAAATATTTTAATGAAGAAAGGTGAATTTGGTGGGGTAAAAACACATGATTGGCATACCTTCATTATGGTAATAATTTTGGTATACATATTTATATATATTGGCCTTAAATATCTTTTACTATTTTATTTTAGCTTGCCTACTTTGGTCGAAAAAAATAACATTTCATTTTGTTGTTACAGTATGTTCTACCGCTGTCTCTCCCAAATGAATTTGACAACAACATCAAACAATTTATATATGATCTTGTAAAATACATGAGGTAAGACCTAGTTGTGATTTATATGCAAAATTTTCTTTCAAATTATTGTTGTACTTAATGAAACATGATTTACTTGTAATTTAATGTAATATGTTATATCATGTTATGTTGAAACATGTTATTTTCTTGTGTCATGATCTCATGTAGATGGTTGTCATTGAAAGAAATCCATGAAGATGATATAAAGTATTGGAAGAGAGAAATTCATCGTCTAATGTGTGAAATGAAAAAGTATATACCGCCTACATTTTTCAATGCACACGAACACTGCCTCATACACCAAGTTGAGGAGATTGAAATTTGTGGACCTGTTCACACAAGGTCAATGTGGATGGTGGAGAGGCACTTGAAATCATTGAAGGCGTTGGTTAGACAAAGAGCACGTCCTGAGGGTTCTATGGTGGA
>ML784190.1:299489-335254 GCA_009831015.1 Picea engelmannii | reverse complement strand
GGATATATGGTATATCAATCCATGGTGTATATTAGTCAGTATCTTCCTAAATTAGCAGTGCCAACTATGCATGTAGTGGATCGCATTTGGGATGTGAACTCCATCAAAAAATTTGAAGATCAGGAGCATCTGTTGGGGAAAGGCAGAATGAAAAAAATGAGAGGAAATATATTAATAATTGTGAAAATTTATATTATTAATACATATAAAGTTTCTTTTTTGTGTATATATGATCATACTCATTAATATATTAATAAAATTTATTTCATAAATTATAAATATTTATAATTACCTACATATTGTACGTTATAACTAATATTTAATAGTGGTGAATTATGTTGTTTTGATTCAGTTTCTCTGGAGTGGGATGCACTGCATTTATACATTGCAAACAATCTTGACTGGATGAATGTATGGATTGAAAGATGTAAACAACATAATGGATGTAGGTTATCATGGAAACGAATGTCTGAATTGGTTAGAGAAGATCATCGTAATGGAGATGCCAATCTTATGCAGAGGGAAATTGATCTAGCATATGGTTTGAAAAATGGACAGGTAAGTAATTTCACCCATTTTATTCAGTTATTTTATATTATACTAATGTGACTACATGTGTACTGTAGTTTTTAGATACTTTCGAAGTTATATAAATATATGTTAATTTATTAATTTACAATGCATCTTTTACATATCTGACATATTGCAGTTGAAACACCACAAGGCTATGTGGTGCAATGGTCATAAATTTTGCATCAAACAATTGGATGAAACAAGGAAAAAATATGATAGTGGGATAACTGCAGTATTCCAGGTTACTAATGTTTCCTCTAGTAGTGACAAACATCCTTGAGAATCTGAAAATAGATAGTATGGGTATTTAAACGATATACTTGAGTGTGACTTTAATTGTTTAAAATTAGTATTGCTCGATGTCAAATGGTATAGGTTACGAATGCATGAAAGTGATGAGGAAAGAACTATTATTCAACATGCCAATGGATTTCCAATGATTAAAACAACAATGTTTGAAAGAGGACATGATCACTATGTTTTTCCAAGTCAATTGTGAACAGGTCTTTTTCTCAAATGTTCCAAGTGAAATGGATTGGTCATTTGTTGTTAGATATGATCCAAGAGGAAGGCCAATTAAGTATACTCATTTATAGTATGAAGATGATATTTAAGATGAAGAAGATGATTCGACAAAATATCAGACAGAGTCGGAAGATCGTGGAGGGTCGAAAGATGAAGAAGACAAAGAAGATCATGATCTAGGTGTAGGAGACAATATTTCAATTCTTGATGATGATGTCGATGAAAATATGCTTGAAAATGACATTGATGATGATGATGATATCATCATTCCTTTCAACATCATTTCAGAACCAGAGGATGATATAGATGTTGAGTTCGATGAATAAGATCAAAGAGAATACATATGATTACACAGATGTTGAGGTTGGATTAGGTACATGACTATATAATATTTTAATTCGTATGAATTATTCTCTTAAAATAATTTACTTTTAATGTCATGGGTTAATTACATGTTTTTAAGTTTTATGTGACGTTTTTATATCCTAGGTTACATGTCGTTTAATTTTTCGTTTAATTATTATTTAAAAACTGAAAATAGTTGTCAATATAGTAAAGTATGTGGAAAACTAAAAATATAATTTAGAAACACATAATTTCATGTACCTTCATTAATTTTTGTTTTTGTATTTTCTATGCATGAATCTTAATAGGACGTTTCTTTCAATTATTTTATATTTTATAGATTGGGTTTTAGGGATCAATTGAGAGTGATGTGAGGGGGAGGGGAGGGGGCATGTCAGATTCCACCTTCACATGGTTGGCCTTGTTAAGTAGAGGATAAATTATTCTTGAAACCAAGAGAATCTCTTTCATTTTTATACCATCATGATCGTATAATATTTCATCAATATTGTTACCTATTTGAATCTTCTTAGAATTACCATAAACCCTATTTTTCATATTTTCTAGTAGATATGTTAATGATTCCAAGTTTCATATTTGTATTTGAATGAAGGTACAACTAGCTTGCAAATTATCAAATTGACATTTTAAGTTGATAAACCAAATATGAAATGAATCCAAGCATCATCTGATATCGTTGCAAGAGAGATGAATGTAAATAATCTTGCGATGAATTTGCTATACTATCGACGAAAAACGTTCGTCGATAATTTTATGCCATTAGTATGTAATTTTGTACAAAAATAATGGATTGTGGGGACTACATCATTGTCAAGGAACGAGGAACGAGGAACAAGGAATGAGAATTGCACGAGGACTAGACACCAATAACAAGGACCTGTGAATGGGGCCAATGTTGAAATTTTTTCAAACAGTTTATGTATGCACTAAAATTTGTCTTGTATATACTATTGGCATGCCTTAATGATATGGGAGGGTTTCTAGAATCAAATTCGAGTGACACACCCACTTTCTTCCATCATCAATTCATCATGTAAACCATAAACCCTAATTTTCTTTTAGAGTACCCAATTTGGTTGACGCAAGTTTTAGGATGTTGTCGGTCTTTGTTCATTTCTCTTTCAAGTTCTACATTGATGTATATACAATGTATCTACATTATATTTGTGATGAAAAATCCCTCTATTTCGTTGATCTCTTAATCAACCCCATCAAGATACTAGAGGCGGGAAACAGTGACATGTGAATGGGGCCAACGTCGAAATGTTTTCAAACTGTATCTGTATGCATTGAAATTTGACCTAGATAGAATATTCGGATACCTTAATGATATGGGAGGGTTTTTGGACTCAAATTTGACTAGCAAACCCACTTTATTCCATCACCACTTCATCATGGAAATTACCATAAACCCTATTTTTCATATGTTCTAGTAGATATGTTAATGATTCCAAGTTTCATATTTGTATTTCACTGAAGGTACAACTATATTCCAAAGTATCAAATTGATATTTCAAGTTGATAAACCAAATATGAAATGAATCCAAGCATCATTTGATATCGTCACAAGAGAGACGAATGTAAATAATCTTGCGACGAATTTGCTATACTATCGATGAAAACAATTCGTCGATAATTTTATGCCATTAGTATGTAATTTTGTAAAAAAATAATGGATATTGGGGACTACACCATGGTTAAGGAACGAGGAACGGGAATTTCACGAGGACTAGACACTGACAGTAGGGACCTGCGAATGGGGCCAATGTTGAAATTTTTTCAAACAGTTTTTGTATGCACTGAAATTTGTCATGGATATACTATTGGCATGCATTAATGATATGGGAGGGTTTCTAGAATCAAACTTGAGTGACACACCCACTTTCTTCCATCATCAATTCATCATGTAAACCATAAACCCTAATTTTCTTTCAAAGTACCCAATTTGGTTGACGCAAGTTTTAGGCTTTCATCGGTCTTTCTTTATTTTTCTTTCAGGTTCTACATTCATGTATATACAATGCATATATGTCATAGTTGTGATGAAAAATACCTCTATTTCTTTGATCACTTAATCAACACCATCAATATACTAGAGGCGGGAAACAGTGACATGTGAATGGGGCCAACGTCGAAATGTTTTCAAACTGTATTTGTATGCATTGAAATTTGACCTAGATACACTATTCACATGCCTTAATGATATGGGAAGGTTTATGGACTCAAATTTGACTGACACACCCACTTTATTCCATCATCACTTCATCATGGAAATTACCATAACCCCTATTTTTCATATGTTCTAGTAGATATGTTAATGATTCCAAGTTTCATATTTGTATTTGACTGAAGGTCCATCTAGCTTGGAAAGTATAACATTGAGATTTCAAGTTGATAAGCCAAATATGAAATGAATCCAAGCATCATTTGATATCGTTGCAAGAGAGACAAATGTAAATAATCTTGCGACGAATTTTCTATACTATCAACGAAAAAAGTTCGTCGATACTTTTATGCCATTAGTATGTAATTTTGTACAAAAATAATGGATCTTGGGGACTACACCATGGTCAAGGAACGAGGAACGATGAACAAGGAATGAGTAACAAGGAATGGAAATTTTACTAGGACTAGACACTAACAATAGTGACGTGTGAATGGGGCCAACATTGAAATTTTTTCAAACAGTTTCTATATGCACTGAAATTTGCCATGGATATATTATTGGCATGCCTTAACTATATGGGAGGGTTTCTGGACTCAAATTTCACTAACACACCCACTTTATTCCATCATCATGAATTCATCATGTTGAATTTCACTCACACACCCACTTTATTCCATCATCATATCATCATGGAAACCATCCATAGGCACAAAGACACATAAAATATTTTAATAGTATGTATGTCCATCCCTGTCCTACTAGTCAACTTAGGGTTTCCTACTAACTATGATGGTAACATTAATTCCTATGGTGAAAATGAGCACATAAGTTATTTTAACAGTATGTATGTCCATCTCTGTCCTACTAGTTAACTTAGGGTTTCCTACTAACTATGATGGTAACATTAATTCTTGGCCCAAGGAAATTTTGATCCAAAGGATTTGTAAAAAATTGCCAAAAAACCATGTTATTGTCTAGTGATTGTTTCTCTTCTAGGATAGTAAGGAAGGAGTCATATACAAATTTTCCATTTGCAAGCCTCAGATAATCCACCGAGACATTTTTTTTGGATGAGGTAGTTAAGGGTTTCAATAACCATCAAATAAAAGGTTAGTGCAAAATGGAATCGTCGACAACTAGAGTGGAAAGTAGTCTCGTGTGAGAAATTGATCATCAACCATCTCTTTGTTTTTTATTTTGAGGGCATTAATATGCTTCAAACATTCCTTGGATGTTAGATCTTTGAAAAATATCATAGTAGGATTCTCACATGTCTTAAGCCAATGGAACCCAACTTTTATCCCCCCCCCCTACTTTATATGTCTCATCAACCTTTAGTATTTGTCATTGTTTGGTCAGTTGTTACTCACCGAGGGGATAAGTTGAGGCATTCTTGAAATTTCCTCGATCTCTTCCAACATTGCCTTGTATTTTATTCTTCTAAATGTCATCAACTATCTACCATAACATCTAAGAAAGGAAACAATATTTCTAATGGAATATTCCCACCAAATTAGAATTCAACCTTTGTCCCCTCAGGGCGTTAGACTTAGCTTCCATATTTTGGGGTGGATAACTTCCCCCACTCCCCTATTGAACAACGGGTTAGCTTCCATATTTATAGGACCATGCAAATAATTCTTTCTATTCTTAAATATGTTAATTTCTTAGCCAACAATTCTATCCTCCACTCAATTCCCATTATGATGTGTTGAGGTTCATTCTTCATTTCTACATTAATTTTTTGTGTGGGTATATGTTCCCTGTATTTAAGAAAAAAATAGTTAGTATGGTCATGGGATACCTTCGTTGAATTTTACATTTACCAGTGGTAACATTGGTCAAGTGTGATGGGTAATTTTCCTTCTCATCATTCACTTGAGTGGATTCTTCCCTTTGTATTTAGTTATTAGTTTTGATTCTATATTATAGCAACAAAAAACTTAGATTATCCATCTTCCAATGCTACAATGATCCACTGTCAAATGATTTATTTCCTCTAAGAAATCCTCTAGTTATACTACCCTTTCCCTTTGCATTCATATAGTTCATCTTGCCTGCTTCTAGAGGATTCACTAGAAATAGCCAACTCTTCATTCACTATTGAAACTTATTAAATCAATAATTGTTCAATATTCTCCTTTTTTTTAATGAAATTGTGTTGGCTCACTAATCATCAATGACTATTTCTCCTTCTTGGTGGTCACAATTTTGGTTTCTCTAATTATTTTTGTCTCCATCATAATGATTATTCTATAATCACCATCTAATATTATTAAATTGGGTAGAGTGAGATCTTTTATTTCCATATGAAATTGAAATCATTAATAGTCCAATTGATAACGTTGCAGTGATCCTTGGAATCTATTGAATGAATTCAATATGAAATGTTCATTGATCACCTTGTCGAAGCGATTGATGGATTTTATTGTCAACCAACAACTCTAGTGGCCTCAATTTTGATTTATCTAACTTTCCACGTGTATCCTTCATCATATTGATTTCTATGAAACCATCATCCAATAAAATATTGGTTAGAGAGAAATCTCATATTTCCATATGTATTTTTGTGCTCCATCCTTGTTTAATATCATAATGTTTGTAACCTATACTCCGTGTTTCATCGTATCAATAAATTTTTGGTATTGATGTCATTAATAGTCTAATTGATTGTCATGATAGCCCTCTGAATACGTAGAATTAATTCTTCCCAGGTTTCTCATTGATCACCTTGTTGAAGCCCTAGTTATAGCTTTTAGCAACTATCAATGCATTGTTCAATAATGTGTAGGTCAAAATTAATTCTAGAGTTTTCTTATTTGTATCATGCCTTCCATGTTCTATGGAAATCAACACAAATTATCTCTCTTGTGCTAGTTTGAACATTCTTTGCATTTGGTTTCTCATTTCTCTAGTGTGTGTTGGTTGACATAGATTCTTTTGTATTTGTGTCAACAAACAGATTCTACTTAATTGTTTTCTTAATACAATGAATTTACAATTCTCTACTAATGATTCTCCTATTATTTTGGTGTCACTAGACACATCTTCTTTGATTCTCGAGATAGACATGACCTTTGTATTCTCGAGATTGTAGGGCCATGTTATGGTAGGATTTGATGTTGTTTCATTGCTCTTCATGTAAAAATGTTGTATTAGGGGTTATGGTAGTTAAGCTCATTAGGAGTTACAAGTCAGATAAAGGTTACATTGGTTTAGAATTGTGCTTTATAGGGATTAGGGGTTAATGTTTATAGGGGTTAGGTATGACGAGAATTAAGGGTTATGTGTTACAGATGATAAGGGTTATAATATTATGGAGTAAAGTGGTTATATGGTTTGATTATTATAAGGATTAATGTTTGTGAAAAAAGTTCGTCGATAGTATAGCTAATTCATCGCAAGAATATTGTGTCTAATTTGACTGGTGTTAGATGGTTTGTAAGGAGTGTAGGGATTATATTATGGTGCAATGTAGTGTAGTCTATAAGAACAATCTCTATGCCAAACCTCAAAATGGATAGTAACATATCTTGTTCATAAGACAAATATTCTTTGTATGTTTCCTTTGTGGTGGCTCAAGCCCTCAGTACACTTGATGCCTTACAATGAAATGTAACAATTTTACTATTTAATGATAGTTTTATGTCACCCATGGTTAAGGAGGAGGTATGGAGGAGGTGAAGGGACAATGAAATGTGATGAATCACACCCTATCATATACCAATTTGATACAAATTGCTTGTGATTCCTTAGAAAAAACCAACAAAATAAGAAGGAAGCATACAGATATCTTTGGGGTGTAAACTATATGGACTCCTAATCCTAATGGGGAAACAATAGCATGGATTCCAACATGCAGTAGGGTGATAAAATGAGGAAACAACACTCACCGAATTTTCATCCTCTAAAGTTCGTTGTGCACACACATTTATAGGAATAGAGGAATGATCCACGTTGACCATGTCAAGTATAAAAATTAACTAGGTTTTTTGTCTTTGTTCCATGAAATCAAGGTCTATGATTACATTCAACTAAGTTGATTAGAATTATTAGGGTGATTCTTAACAACCCATGTATAAAAATTGACTATGCATTATATCAACATTGAGAAATTCATCACTCCATCAATAATCATCTCCACATATTATCTTGTGCTAATTCACTTATGTTGTGCCATATCAACATCCACTTCAAGGTAGGCTTGTGCTAAATTGTTTTCATTGTGCTACTATTATTTTCTCTTATTTGTGCACACACTTTGACTCTCACACACTAAACTCCTTTGCTAAATTACATTCAACACACTCAAATTTTTGTTATGTTTCCTAACAACTACTATAATCAATGATTGTATTATTTTACCATAACTCTCAATAGATTGACTTTAAATTGTCTAGTGGAAATTATGTATAGGTAATCCTTAATTCTAGTGTATTGAAATCATAAGGCACATATTGCCTAAGTCCTTTATCACAAATTCTTTGTAGTTTTCAAATTCATTTTTGTGACAATCTAAAAAGGCTTTTATATGACATTCACAAATTTTGGGTCTTTATCATCAACATTTGTGCATTGAGACTCACATAGGTTGGTCTTGCACTCTTGTTAGGACACACATGTATACTAAAGGGATTTTATCATTCACCCCCCTCTTTTGAGTGTCTACAAGCATAATTGCAAGAAATTTTATCTCAAACACAAATATAACAAAAGACTAAGCACAAACACTAGAATGTGCTATTATACCAAAGAGGAAGATTGATAAATAATTTTAAAAAGAAGGAATGAGAGTAATGAAAAACAAAACCATGTCATCAATCTCATTATCAAGAAGTCTATAAGAAAGATAAAAAAGTGCAAAATAGTATCCCCACTTCTAGAGAAGCAATTGGTAAAATCAACAACGTTCATGGAATCAAAACCCTAGGGACAATTATGTAGCATTTTATTATTAAATAACCACAACTACCATAGATTGATCGATCTCAATTTCCACACCTATTACCTAGGTCCTTGTTACAAATTGTTTATACTTTTTAGATATATGTCCTAACAACCTAAAAATGATTTTATTCAATTTTTATAGATTTTGGCTTTGTATCGTCATCCTTTTAAGAACAAACACTTGCATAGGTTGGGATTTCTCTCTCTTTAGGACACAAAATGACATATTGGAGGGATTTTTCTAGTGGCACCCTCTTTTTTGAGTGACTTTGTTGAATCCTCACAAGAAGGTGATTTGGAGAGTACCTAGGATCATTGTGACTATTATGAGAAAACTCGTAAGTAGATATATCCCTCTCAATTATTGAAAATTCGTAAATTGATTATTATATCCAAGGCCAATGATAATTTCCAGAACATAAATCTAGACCTAAACACGTATTAGGGGTGTTGTAGTCTTGTTCTTCTTGGTATGAAATATTTGTGCTATGCTCTCTGTATCCATTTATTACTTATTTACATTTAGATTTCTCTTCCATGTTCCATTTATCCTCATTATTTCTACAACGAAATTGTCCTTCAGAGACATCACCCTACAATTCTTCTTGATAGAGCTTCAGATTTGGATCATTTGCTTCCTCTTGGACATAGGTATTATAATCATGGTGTTTCATCAAGAAGTCATAAAGGTTACTATTGTACTGACCTTGTGGGTATGTGATTCCTTCTTTGATGATTCCATCATTTCTTCCCTTTTCAATATCTTCAATGACATAGCATGACTATCCAATATATAGGAAAACTTAAATAACTCACTTCTAGATAATTAATTCCATCATACAAAGAATCTTTCCACACCAGAATATTCTATTTGATTGAAAACTAACTTTCATATTACACATTGAGGGCCTTAAACATCTTTGTGCTTTAATATATCTAACAACTACAATAGAGATATTTTTCTTTTCCCTAATTTATATCTTATCTATACATTCACACTACTATAAAATAGGGATCCCACATGTACCTCCCTTGCAACCACAAACCTTTAGGAATAATATGTTGGGTAAACACCTACAACAACTAGGTAAGCATCCTATTCCTTCCCACACTAGCATAGTTTTAACCCTTAGCATTAGTAAACCTCTCGATTCACTTCTATCCAATGTGGTTTTGGGTTCATGGTGAGATTTTTGTAGAGAAGAAATCACAAGTTATAAAATCCACCAACACACTAGGACCTAAATCTTTATGGAACACACTTTAATTCCATCTAAGATAGACTATGCATGTTTGTATTGAGAAGGGAAACACCCTCCACCAAGTATTCAATGAGGGAAGACTACTAGGCACATTTGAGGGAAATCCTCATGGGCATTGGCCCTTTGAGATTGTGGCTAATTAAGGAAATAAACCCCCCACTAGGTCCTCAACAAGTCCTCAACCATGTGATCTCCTCAATATGTAACATTGCAATCTAATTTGACATAGAACCCACACCCATATATTGATAATATATTTATAATATATATATTATATTATATATATATAATTTATATATTATAAATATATAAATAAAAAAATAAAACCTAAAACATTTTAACAAAAACATTGCCAATTTTTTATGCATATCCATGTCGCGCAATCCATACCCCCGCATCCCTACACTTCATACCCCTGCATCCCTTCATGCCATACCTCTACATCCCTGCACGCCATACCCCCACATCCATATCCCCGCAATAATAAAGAGGACTGGTCATATCCCTGTGACCACAACATACCAACCATAGATGGAGAAGGAAGCCGTAGAGAGAGGATAAAGACTAGGGCGTGGACAAACCAAGAGAGAGAGTTCATGAATAGAGGAGAAAGAGGGCACATAAAGAGGAGAAATAGGTCGAGTGCCTTAGCCCTAGCAATGACAGAAGGAAAGGTAGATTTCCTTATTTACCCAATTAATTCTTCTTTGAGAAATCATACTTATGCTAGCTCTGATTTGCTTCTCGATTTTTGCTGAGAAAATTTGAAATGCCTGTCACCGCGGTGATGCAGGAGCATCACTCACTCATCAAGCGAGCCAGCGCGTGGAGCAGAAAAAGACAGCTGGATAGCACCAGCACCAAATTTTGAAACACTTTGAAACTATTGCACAAGACATTAATGTATTGATGTGATGAAGCGCATTTTGTATATGTAATGGACCTTGAGCCTTTAAGCTCTCGTCCTTAGGTAGATGAGGCATTTAATGGTTTTAATGCTGTAGATAGAAATTTATTGTAGATTTGATAGCTTCAGAATTCGAGAGGGAAAACGGAATATAGGCACCCTCCTTTGTACATTGTAACATTATTGAGATCATTGAGAGCAAGAGGAGCAAAGCAGAGAACTTGTGGAGAGCCCTCATGTGCAGATTGAATTAATAGAAAGAGATTTTGATTCAATTTCATGACTGGTGCTATTTTCTCTGTGTATGTGCTTATGTTCTTATGAATGTTTGTTTATTTGTATGCATTTGCTTTTGAATATGTTGTTCATGTGTTTTCAGAGATATATTGAAGTCTGAGAGAAAGGAGGATGAGTTTCAATTGTTTCTTTGTCTGAGCTGGGAGATTCCTGCATAGAGCGCAGTGGAATTCATCCGCATAGAGTGCATTGATGAGGCTAGACAGTTAAACTCTCATTCTCATCTGCCCAGAGTTGAATTGGGTTATTATAGCCATGTAGGAGAGGTGCAGGCCAGGGTTGGAGTCTCAGAAATGAGTCTGAGTATAGGTTGACAGAGACTACTGTTGCTGGAAGCACACAAGGTATAGAAGTTCCGACACTTGGGAGTGATTGGACGCCGAGCGCAAGAAGTGCACCAACCTTCAGTTGAAGGAGTTGGAGTCTATAAGCTCAGGAGGGATAGTTCTGTGGTGAAGACTTTGGGAACATACCCAGGAGGAGCTCGAACATAAACGGGCTTCGGAGAAGGAGGAGTCTCTAGGGCGGAGAATTGACGGCTGGGGATCGCAGGAGGAACTCGCGAAATCCCACTGACCGTAGATCTGAAAAGAGATGTGAGGGAGTTAACCCATAGGCACAGGATGGGTCAAAACCATCGGGATTCGGCGTTCGGCGTTTGGCGAAACAAGAGTTGCATGCACGTCGAAATCGCGAGTAGCGATTTCCCGAATTAATCGGGGCCATCGATTGTGACAAGGAAAGGTGGCACGAGATCCTAGGAGGTCAGGAATCGACATTCGGAGGTTTATGTCGCAAAGGAATTTGGACCGGAGAAATCATGATCACGCGATCCCCGATATACGGAGGAAGAGGTGACGTGACGGAGACAGCACACGTGCGTCGGAATTCGGAGTTCAGGGTTTTGTGGGGCAAGAAAATCACAATGTTACAATTGTCGATTTCCCAATAGGGAAATCCCCGACGAGCAGAAGTGTTGACCCGTTGACCCATCAGGGATCGGGGTTTTGAATTGCATGTGGATTGTGTTCCCGAGTTTCGCGACACCGCGAAACCCGATTTCCCGAGAAGCGAAGGGAGATCGTGGCAGGAGTTACTGTGGGTAGTGAAGACTCCCGAGAGGGAGTTATAAGAGCTTTGACTCTTCGAGCCTGTGAGACGAAGAAGGTCCTGGTGAGAGCAGGTCCGACCGTGAGGGTCGCGACAGTGCACCAAGTGGTATCAGAGCGGGAAAAGAGTTCTCTTTGTTCAGATAGCAGAGAGAAGAGGATTATATCATGCTGCCCAAAAGAGAAAGGCAGTCACCTGATCGAGAAGACAGGGATTCCCGAAGAAGAGGAAGGCCAGTAGGAAATCCAGAGATGGAATGACAAATACGAGATCTCAGGGCGAGACTCGAAGAAATGGAAACCACCCAAAGGCGTGGAGTTGGTGCAGTAGAGTTCAGCGATTCCAAGGTTGAAGAGGAATCTAGACATGATGAAGGTGAAGTCACAGTAGAAGATGCTTCAACCGAGCGGTTGATCAGAGCCATTTCCAGGATGAGCTCAAAGACCAAGATGGACATTCCTGTCTATGAGGGGAGTCTAAATGCAGAAGAGTTGCTGGATTGGATCCGAGCACTCGACACCTACTTCGATTATGAGGATATCGAAGAGGACAAGAGAGTAAGGCACGTTGTTACAAAGTTGAAAGGACATGCAGCCTTATGGTGGGATGATTTGCAGGCTGATAGGCGCTGCAAAGGAAAATAGAAAATTAAGAGATGGGATCGGATGATCGCTAAAATGAAAGAGAAATTCATCCCTAGAGATTATCAAATCACACTGTTCAGGCATATGCAGAACCTGAGACAGAAGCTGATGATGGTGAAGGAGTACACCGAGGAATTCTATAGGCTCAACATCAGAACTGGTCATCGGGAGAGTGATGACGAGAAGGTGGCGAGATACCTGAATGGTCTAAGGTATGACATTCAGGATGAGTTAAGCATGGTAGTTATCAGGACTATTGAAGATGCTTACCAATTGGCTCTGAAAGCCGAAGAGAAGCTGAGCCGCAAGCAGGGACAGCGAGGGTGAGGCAGGAGTCAGCCCAAAGGCAAGGAAATTTCCCAAGAAAGAACTCAAAATCCCAAGGACGATTGGAAGATACCTCAGGGTAAGCTGGAGAGAGGTGGAACCTCACAGCAGAGGCAACCACAAACTGAACAAAGGCAGCAATATGCTGAGCCGAGGAGGTAGCATACAGAGCAGGGTGGTGGATATGCTGACGCCAACGCTATTCCTCGTACCCGAGGTAGAGGAAGAGGCCATGGAGGAGTTATCACATGTTTTACATGTGGAAAAGACGGACATAAAGCCGTTGACTGTCCAGACAGGAAGATGGACAGAGGAGAAGCTCACATCATAGAGGCGCAGAGACGTGATGTTGAGGATGAAGACACCGAAAGTGGGAAGTCACTGACGGTACACAAAGTTCTCTTGACACCTAAGAACGAGGTGGAGGACACAGCTCAGAGAACCAGACTGTTCAGAATGACTTGCAAGACCAAGGGCTGGAAATGCAAGGTCATCGTGGACAACGGAAGCACCGATAATCTCATTTCAACCGAGATGGTGGAAAAGCTGGAGCTGGAGAAAATCGATCACCCAAGTCCATATAAAGTTTCATGGTTGCAGAAAGGACACCAGGTATGTGTTACGAAACAATGCTTGGTTAAATTTAAAATGGGTGAATATAAGGATGAGATCCTGTGTGATGTTATTCCCATGGATGTCTGTCATGTATTATTGGGAAGACCATGGAAGTATGATAGAAATGTTGTTCATGATGGGAGGATGAACACATACACTCTGGAGAAAGATGGGAGAACGCATACATTGCTTCCGATAAAAGATAAAGAAGTGAAGTCGGAAGTAACCAGCACCATACTTCTCATGAGTGGGAAGGAGCTTCTCACAGAGATGGAGAAAAATGAAGATCCACAATTCTTTGTTGTCAGGAAGACGAGAATTGTTCTGACAAGCACGAGAGTGGATGACTTGCCAAAGGAGATTCAGGAACTGCTGGGAGAGTTCGCTAATATCATCATGGATGAACTACCTCGTTCGTTGCCACTGATGAGGAGTGTGAGTCACCATATTGACCTCATACCCGGAGCAAGTTTACCGAATAAGGCCGCATACAGATTGACACCCCAGGAGAATGAGGAAGTCAAAAGGCAGGTACAGGATCTGTTGGACAAAGGACTGGTCAGGGAGAGTCTCAGTTCATGTGTTGTTCCAACAGTACTAAGTCCGAAGAAGGATGGAGGCTGGAGAATGTGTACAGACTCTAGGGAGATAAATAAAATCACCATCAGATACAGATTTCCACTACCGAGAATGGATGATCTGATGGATTGCCTGAGTGGGGCAAATTTCTTTTCGAAGATTGATCTCAAGAGTGGATATCATCAGATCCGGATGAGAGAAGGAGATGAATGGAAGACAACATTCAAGACAAACAAGGGTTTGTATGAATGGCTGGTCATGTCGTTTAGATTGAAAAACGCGCCGAGCACATTTATGAGGCTAATGAATGAAGTCCTGCGGGAATTCATTGGAAAATTTGTGGTCGTGTATCTGGACGACATACTGATTTTCAGCAAGACCAGGGCTGAGCATTTGAGAAATTTGGCCATTGTGATGAGAAGGCTACAGAAGGAGAAGCTGCTGATCAATTTGAAGAAGTGCTCATTCATGCAGACAGAACTCATTTATTTGGGTTTTGTGATTTCGGTGAATGAGTTGAAAATGGATCCTGAGAAGGTGGAGGTAATCAGGAATTGGCCATCACCCCGGAATGTTTTCGAGGTGAGGAGTTTCCATGGACTGGCTAGTTTCTACAGAAAATTCATTCGGAATTTCAGTGGAATTAGCGCCGCAATGATGGACACGGTGAAGAAGCGGCATAAGACTTTTCACTGGACAGTAGAGGCTAAGAGGAGCTTCAATCTGTTGAAGCGAAAGATAACAGAGCAACCAATTGTGGTGTTGCCTAACTTTCAGAAGACATTTCAGGTGAAATGTGATGCTAGTGGGTATGCTATTGGAGGGGTCTTGAGTCAAGATGACAGACCTATTGCATATTACAGCGAGAAGCTGGATGATGCAAAGCTGAAATACTCCACATATGACAAAGATTTCTATTCCATCATACAGACATTGAAAAAGTGGAGGCATTACTTGATACCCAAAGAGTTTGTGATCTACAGTGATAATCATGCATTGCAGTTTGTAAGTCAACAGGAGAAGTTGAACCAGAAGCATGCAAAATGGGTAGAGTACATGCAAAATTTCACATTTGTGATTAAGCACATTTCAGGGACTGCTAACAAAGTAGCTGATGCTTTGAGCAGGAAATGTTTATTGTTGCAGGAGTTCAGGGTCAAAACCTTGGGTTTTGAGAATTTAAAAGATATGTATGCAGGTGATGCAGACTTCGGAGAAGCATACGAAGCAGCTGAGAATCCAGTTCTCAGGGATCGGATTCCATGGCTGGAATATATGATCCAGGAAGGATTGTTGTTCAGGGGCAATCAACTATGTATTTCGAATTGCTCCATGAGGGACAATTTGGTAAAGGAAAAACATAGCGGAGGATTACAGGTCATTTTGGACATGACAAAACATTCCCAAAGCTAAGAGAATCATATTATTGGTCGGGCATGTGAGCATATGTAAAGAGGTTTGTTGACAGGTGTCGGATTTGTCAACACTCGAAGGGCCGAAAGCAGAACACAGGTTTTTATCAGCCATTACCCATACCTGAAAGGCCATGGGAGGCAATCAGTATGGATTTTGTGTTGGGTTTGCCGAGAACACAACGAGGAGTTGATTCCATATTTGTGGTGGTGGACAGGTTCTCGAAGATGGCACATTTTATTCTGTGTCAGAAGATCAGCGATGCGACACACATCGCAAACTTATTTTTCAAAGAGATTGTGCGACTGCATGGATTGCCGAGGAGCATAGTCTCAGATCGGGATACAAAGTTCATAGGTCATTTTTGGAGGACGCTATGGAGGAAGATGGGAACTAATATGGCATTTAGTTCGGCTTATCATCCGCAGACGGATGGCCAAACAGAGGTGGTCAACAGAAGTCTGGGAGATCTGTTGAGAGGCTTAGTGATGGAGCATCATAGCAGTTGGGACCAGATATTACCACAGGCAGAGTTTGCTTACAATGACTCTGTGAACATGAGTACAGGCAGAAGCCCATTCCAGATTTTGTATGGGACGCAGCTGAGGGGAGTTTCTGAGACCAGGGAGTCAAAACAGGCTGAAACTAGCAGCGCTCATGCTAAAGAGTTCGCTGAAGCGATGCAGGAACTTCACATCAGGTGAAGCAGCGACTGATGAAATCAAATCAAGAGTATAAGCGCAGAGCCAATCAGCGGAAGAGACAACTTCAGTTTGAAGTTGGCGACATGGTTCTGGTGCACTTGAGGAAAGAAAGTTTCCCGATGGGAACATATAACAAGCTCAAGATGAAGAAAATTGGACCGTGCAGAGTCCTGAGAAAATTTGGAGAAAATGCATACGAGCTTGAGTTGCCAGAGGGCATCGGGATATCTCTGATATTCAATATTTCGGATTTATACCCATACAGGGCTGATGGAGAAGCAGACGCTGGGACTGAGGAACCAGTGGTCCAGTGGCAGAAGCAGATGCCAGCAGCAGAAAAGCCGCAGATGGAATGTATACTGGACAAGCAATTGGGCAGGAAGACCAGGTGGAAACAGTATTTTGAATACCTGGTGAAATGGAAGAATCACCCAGTGGAGGATGCCAGCTGGGAGACAGAAGCAGTCATACAGAGGCATGGACACACCGTGCAGGAGCTCATGGACAGGATCCCATGAAATCTTTCGAGCCGAGGAGTATGATGCAGGAGCATCACTCACTCATCAAGCGAGCCAGCGCGTGGAGCAGAAAAAGATAGCTGGATAACACCAGCACCAAATTTTGAAACACTTTAAAACTGTTGTGCAAGACATTAATGTATTGATGTGATGAAGTGCATTTTGTATATGTAATGGACCTTGAGCCTTTAAGCTCTCGTCCTTAGGTAGATGAGGCATTTAATGGTTTTAATGGTGTAGATAGAAATTTATTGTAGATTTGATAGCTTCAGAATTCGAGAGGGAAAACGGAATATAGGCACCCTCCTTTGTACATTGTAACATTATTGAGATCATTGAGAGCAAGAGGATCAAAGCAAAGAACTTGTGGAGAGCCCTCATGTGCAGATTGAATTAATAGAAAGAGCTTTTGATTCAATTTCATGACTGGTGTTCTTTTCTCTGTGTATGTGCTTATGTTCTTATGAATGTTTGTTTATTTGTATGCATTTGCTTTTGAATATGCTGTGCATGTGTTTTCAGAGATATATTGAATTCTGAGAGAAAGGAGGATGAGTTTCAATTGTTTCTTTGTCTGAGCCGGGAGATTCCTGCATAGAGTGCAGTGGAATTCATCCGCATAGAGTGCGTTGATGAGACTAGACAGTTAAACTCTCATTCTCATCTGCCTAGAGTTGAATTGGGTTATTATAGTCATGCAGGAGAGGTGCAGGCCAGGGTTGGAGTCTCAGAAATGAGTCTGAGTATAGGTTGACAGAGACTACTGTTGCTGGAAGCGCACAGGGTCCAGAAGTTTCGACACTTGGGAGTGATTGGACGCCGAGCGCAAGAAGTGCGCCAACCTTCAGTTGAAGGAGTCAGAGTCTACAAGCTCAGGAGGGATAGTTCCGTGGTGAAGACTTTGGGAACAAACCCAGGAGGAGCTCGAACAGAAATGGGCTTCAGAGCAGGAGGAGTCTCTAGGGTGGAGAATTGACGGTCGGGGATCGCAGGAGGAACTCACAAAATCCCGCTGACCGTAGATATGAAAAGAGTTGCGAGGGAGTTAACCCATAGGCACAAGACGGGTCAAAGCCATCGGGATTCAGCGTTCGACGTTTGGCGAGACAAGAGTTGCATGCACGTAGAAATCGCGAGTAGCGATTTCCTGAATTAATCGGGGTCGTCGATTGTGATAAGGATAGGTGGCACGAGATCCCGGGAGGTCGGGACTCGGCATTCGGAGGTTTACGTTGCAAAGGAATTTCGACCAGAGAAATCACGATCACGCGATCCCCGATATACGGAGGAAGAGGTGACGTGACGGAGACAGCACACGTGCGTCGGAATTCGGAGTTTGGGATTTTGTGGGGCAAGAAAATCACAACGTTACAATTGCCGATTTCCTGATAGGGAAATCCCCGACGAGTAGAAGTGTTGACCCGTTGAACCATCAGGGATCGGGGTTTTGAATTGCATGTGGATTGTGTTCCCGAGTTTCGCGACACCGCGAAACCCGATTTCCCGAGAAGCGAAGGGAGATCGTGGCAGGAGTTATTGTGGGTAGTGAAGACTCCCGAGAGGGAGTTGGAAGAGCTTTGACTCTTCGGGCCTGTGAGACGAAGAAGGTCCTGGTGAGAGCGGGTCCGACCGTGAGGGTTGCGATAGTGCACCACGCAACCTTAAACTTATCCATGCATGCTATATCTATGGTCGCGACATTAAACTTATCCACATCGAAAAAAAATTCATGTGTGGGGGAACATGCATGATATGTTTTTCTTTTAACACCCCTTGAGACCTAACTGACCTATAGAACCTCTTTTCTTAGAACCAGAATCTCTAGACTAATTGAATTAATCAAAATATGATGAAAAATGTCATTTTTTTAGTTTTCATTTATGTGGTTGAGCATCTTAATTATGAAATTGAAATTTTGTATTTCATTTTGGTTTTCTTAATCCTACAATGAAGTTGATTTATGTCAGTGACGAATATGTAAATTTGAGTCCAAAGAAGTATGAAACATATATGAAACTAAACATTAACAAGTCAAAAATATCCTATTTTGGCTTTTAGAGAATGCCAAGTATTTGTACTCCCGGGTCTTTCCTTTTTAGTTATTGGAAATAAAGAATGGAATGGAATACATGGGCTTTCATTTGAAAGAAAACTAGTATAAAGAAGGTGGTTGGAAATGGATAATAACCAAGGTAAAGAAGAAACTCAACACATGGTTCAATTGATGGCTCTCCAAAGATGGTTGATTAGTTCTCATCAAATATTTTATTGAATCCATCCTCACCTATCTGATGTCCCTAGCATAAATTCTGAAAGGACTCTTGAACAAAATTAGGTAATTATTTTTTATGTTCATCTGGTCTTGAGAGGTAGGTAAAAAATGGGATGGTATTAGCCTCCTAGAAAAAACTTGTTTCACGAAAATATCAAGGTGGATAGGCCTAAATAAAATATTTATTTTCAAGGGATATTGTAGCCAAGAATGTGTGGATATTGATAAAAGGATCTTGACCTTGGGCACATGTAATCAAAGATAAACACATTACTCCTAAATTCATGGAGGAATGGATTTCTTTGGAGGATATTGGATTTTGAGACAAGAATGAAAAATATGGGAATACTACACTCAAAATACAAGAAGTTGTTTCAAAAATTGAATGATGAAGAAGATCAGGTCATTTTGCATTTGAATCCTATGGGTAATTATGATCCTAAGCTAGGATACAAATACATTACCATGGAGGGTAACAATATCCTACTTTCCTAGCTACTTTAAAACTTCTTCAGTTTAGCCAAACTTAAGGTCTACTTTATACATCACAAAGAGCTTCATTGGATTCCATGTAAAGTAACTTTGGAGTCTCATGTGATCTGCCTAGGTGTAGTGGCCCTAAGTCAAAATGACGACAGATAGATGTGAATTTCCTTCCCATCTCATGTAGAATATTTTTCCATCTTTTCCACCTGCAACACCTTGTACAAATGGTCACTCTGTTCAGCAAAACTAGATTTACAGAAACAACAAAAGTTTAACAATGTCAGAGACAAAGACAACTGAAAATCCTATAAAATTTTCCAGGATACCTACAACTCCCGTGCCCAACATCTGTTATCCAGAGAGCCAGGAAAATAGCCTCTCCCACCCGCTGACGAGACTTCTTTTGACATCAAAGAAGTAGGTATCCACATCCATGATATCGGTACGAGCAATGCGTTGAAACCACCAAAAATTTTATGTTGGCATATATCTCTCTATTAGTGACAAGCCGATCTCTACCCCAACCTTGAGATCTAAGGATAAAATAAGACATGTTTGGTTCCAGGACCTTTCTTTCTAAGGTGTGTCTAGTTCCCAGGCTTTAGTTAGGTGTGAATTTATGAATGAATAAAAAAACTCTAATCTGTATTCAGAAGGAGATTAAAATAACCTATCCACCCCTTTTTCTAGAAGAGAGTAGCTCCCTAATATAAGTGCACTTCACCTAAAACCATTATATGACAAGAATAGACACTTTAAACAAAGGAAAGAACAATTACAACAAGAAAAATGGACAGATAATCTATCCACTTGGCACTTACATTACAAAAATAAACTTAAAAGGGGAATGCATGTCCAGGTCCAAGAAAAATCATATCTGATTGACTCCTCCCAAAATCATCTGCCTGTTTTAAATACTAAATACCATGCTAAGCACAAAGCCAATGTTGTAATGCCAGACAAAATGCAGACACAGACAATGGTTGCTCCAACATAGGTTGAATGATGGATTTCAAGAAAAGAACAAGTGTGGCTATCAAGGGACTGACAAAGCCCAACATTTCCCATGAAAGAAATCCTTGTTAAGCTTCTAAAAAAAGAGTGTTGCAGGAAGTGGGTTAGAGAAACATTCAAATAAGTCAATCTTGTAATTGCCCCACATACTTTAATATTCTTGTGAACAGTCCAATGATTGCAGTTGTGTTAAAAGGTAAATTTCCTAAGGGATATGGATAGTAAATGCATTCAATCTGAGGTTGATATTGATTTCCATGCTAGTAATGGATCCTATTACAGAAGAGATGGAAGAATAAAGACTATTAGTTTATTACATCTCGAATGAAGCAATGTCAGCTTTTGACAATTCTTCAATGCTTGGGGAATGTTACCAGATAAAATATTATTGCAAAGACTCATCTTATTGAGGTATTTCAGTTTGTCCAAAAGGGATATAATTGCACCTTTAAGTAATTTTCACTGAGATTTGGCTGCTCTTTATTAATGAGATAACCAAGATCAATTGGGATTCTAGCTATTAGACAGATATTGTGAACATCGAGAAGCTCTAGAGATGTATTGATCCCAATCTCTGGAGGAAGAGGTCCAGTGAAATGATTTGTATAGAGCTCCAAGGATAGTAGGGTTTGGAGCCAACCTAAATGTGAAGGAATTATTATAGTCAATTGATTTTCTCCCAAACACAAGCAGAGATTCTCAAGTCCCACTTACCTATTTTGGACAATGCTGGTCATTCATATAATTTCTTATTTTGTTTCTTTCTAACCTCCTTTTTAGCATTTTTATTCATAGCGCAATTAAGACAAGTATACTTCGGTTATCAATTCTCCTTAAAACTTATTTTTTTGGTGTAAGTACTTAGAGAAGATAAAAATATCCTATCCATGGATCCTTTTATATCTTGTGTCATATTTTTGTATTTTCATGACATCAAAGCCCAAATTATCTTGGTGGATTCTAATATTGGAGCTACAATTAGTGTAGATTCCTTATCATGTCGAATTCCTTTATACATCAGTTAAATTCCCTTCAAAGGTGTAGGGAAGTTCATCTAAGCAAGTGTTAGCCTCTTGGGCACCCTCACTTTTGATATCACTTTATGGATGTATATACAATCAGTCAAATTGTAAGCTTTATTTCCAATTATTTTGTAATGTATAAGAAATAATTCAATAGGTTCAAATTAATTTAACAGTTTACTACTTACCAAGTGAGGCATAAGTCATTTTAACACTTTTCCTTGCAAAAACATGTTTTCCTCTAGGTTTTCTTCTCAATCTGTAGGTCTTTTTTACTTCCGTCCTATTTTTAAGGAAATTGTAGTTCTTTTTACTTCCATCCTATTTTTAAGGAAATGGTGGAATGTTGAACACAATTTAGCATATGTGAATTTCCAACATTGAAGCTCTTTAGAAGACCAAGTAATGGAGTGTATTCACAGATTTTAGGCCAATATAGGCCTATGCACATTTTATAATATTATTTTGTATTGTTGTTAATGTTTGGCCAACATGTGGTCCCAAGTAGACCCTATGGCCTTTTAGAATGTTGCAATTTATATATTTATAGAGTATCTTTGCTCATTTATAGAGCATCGGTGAGAGCTGCAAGTATCAATGTAAACTAACTATAGAATTTGCAGTCAATATAAATTTACGATTTCGCTCGTCTTATGCACTTAGTCTCTCATCAATGATCATAGTTACCACACTCAACTTTATGAATTAATTGGCACACCAAAAGAGTCAAGAGTTTGACTCAGCAAGGAAAAAAACAATGAAAATATCAAAAGAAAATGAACAAATGATATATCTATATGAGTCTCACTGGTGATTCCTCGGGGTCTCGCTGATCTCAAGGATGTAGCAACTGAAGATTTTCAAGGATCTTTTAAGGCTACTACAAGATGACATTTACAACTGATAATGGGACTGATTAAGGTCACTCATAGGTCTGAAAAATTGGGATTGTTTAACTGTCACAACATAATTGTTCTCTTACTGATATAAGGCTTCCTTTAGAGCTTTGGTTTCAAGCTCAATCAATGTTGTTGTCAGGGTTAGTTTAGGCATATTTTTTGTTGTCCCAAATATTATTTAGAACAATAATTAAAACATGAAACTGTGACATCCCCCCAAAATAAATATTTTTATGTGCTGGAAATTTATTTCCTTTTTTGGCAAATTCGAATCTGGAAAAAAATTTCCATTTATGGAAATTTTGAATTTCGAATTTAATAATTGTATTTAATTATTGTGACTATTGGGCAGAGATATGTTTGGACCCAACTAAATATTTGACTATGACACTTGTATCACAACAGAATAATTATATTTACTATAGGAGGACAAATGGAGAAACCATGTTAAAATCAACTGACCATGACTCCATGAGTGGGGAACAAGTTGGAACTACCCCTGGGCTGATGATTACAAGTGGAAAATAAAATATTTGGCCACTGGCAGCCCCTGAAAATCAGGGATTAAGAAAAGCTGCGAAAATCCCCAAAGGAGGGAAAAGACCTGGGCAAAAGTGGATAAATAGCATATGTGAGGAGGCAGGATGCTACCAAGTATGTGGGGAAAGGATTTCTGAGCTCTCTTGTTGTTATGAACACTGCGGATTGAGTGTGAGGCCAGAGGAGCTTGCTAAAACAGAATTGTCTTTCTGTTATGAACACTGTTGAGTAAGTGTGAGGCAAGAGGAGAACTTTTGGAATTGAAGGACACTGCTGAGGAGGAGTTTCCAAGTTCTCCCTCATGGATTCATGGTCAGGCTAGGGGGTGAATTGGGCAAGTATATTTGTCTGCCCTGTTCTACAGTTGGGAGGAACGTGGTCATTCCCTTTGTCTTCCCGCAGATTGGATTCAGATATGTTGATCTATCCCTTTTTATTATGAATGGATATATTTTCATCCGATGTCATGTATCTTGTAAAACTGAACTAGAATAGTTTCCATTCTCTGGTGAATGATTTGATATTTGATGCATTGTATTTGATTAAAAAATAGAACTGCAATGATTCCTCTTCTTTGTTTATGTTCGTTATGAGAAATTTATGTGAAGGAAATCCCTATATATATAGTTGTAATTCGTCTGCTAGAATGTTCATATCTATCTACCGAAGTAGAGTTACTGGTAATGGAAGATGAAGTATGTTTGTAGTTTTACTCTATTTGTCGTCGTGAAGTTCAGAATAAACATCCAAACTTTGGAAAATTGTTCCTCCTGTGAGTAAAATGCTAGATGGATGCACCTGCAATTTATATTCCTATAAGTAAATAAAGAAAGGAGGAGCTTAACGTCAATAGGGCAGGTCCTCTCGGTAGTTAAACCCCCAAAAAACCAAACTCAAATCCCTCGGAACATCAAATTATAATTACCAAACTCTGATGGAATGATATTCTTAACTATGTATTTTCATAGACGCACAGATCTAGTACTGTTGACATTTAATGCATTGATTTAAAAGAGGCTCTGAGTGGATATTATAGAATTTACCCTATACAGAGAATTTTATCCTTTGTGTCCCTCTGTGTGTGTAAATTTCGTAAGCCCTTAGGTGTTTGGAATTCTATGAAGTAAAGGTATATCATATCCTTCTACCCCCTCAGTCTCCCAGAAACAAAAGTAAGTTTTCTCCCAAAAAACGAAGTTTGAGAATACCCACAAATGTTAAAGACCAAGGAGTGATGAAACTAGTGTGTAGAGTTAAAGTAGGAGCTCTCTCTCCCTCCGCGTTTGTTTTTATTTCCTTAACTTTTTGACAGGAACACTTAGTCCAACTTCCCTTTCGCCTTTCGAAGGATTGTGTATATTGATGTATGGATTCTGAACTCATGAAGTTCTGAATCCCAAAACCTCGAAGCTTCCACTTTTCGCTTTTCGGTTTTTCTTTTTCTTTTGTGTTTATGCACCATGTGTTCGTAAATTCCGAAATCCCGAAGTAGCGGGTCCCACTTTACCTTTTCGGAACCTCAGGAAATGTCTTGCGTGGTTGTTGACATTTGAAACCCCAAAACCCCGAGTTCCAAAATCCTGAAATTTTGGGTCCCACCTTACCTTTTCGGAGCTTTGGGATATGTTTGCATTTTTGTTTGACATTTGAAACCCCGAAACCCTGAATCCCGAAATTATGGGTCCCACCTTTCCTCTTTTTCACTTTTCGCGATTTCAGAAGTTCTGGTGTGTAAAGGCTTCGCGTTTGAAGTCACGGGATTCCGAATCCCAAAATCCCAAAGGGTGTCCCGCCTTTCCTCTTTTTCACTTTTTTCAATTTTGGGAGTTTTGGGGTGTAGAGGTTAGGCTTTGAATTCATGAAACTCTGAACCCCGAAACCCTGAAAGGAAGGTCCCACTCGTCCCTTTTCTCTTTTCGCAAGTTGTTGTGAGGTAACGTTCGAGTACTGAAACTTGTGAAGTCCGAAACCCCAAAAACCTCTAAATGCAGGTCCCACCTGTTCCTTTCGCATTTCAGAGGTTCCTCATCCAATGGTTTCTACCCTCCTAATCTTGGGAAGGATCATCCTTAACATCAGTGTAGAACTTTATGATCCGACGATTCACAGGATTTCGATACTTTCCTGATGAATTTTCCACCGTCCGTTCCTCTAAAGACATATGATTGTTACCCTCCTGAGTTTTGATAGATCATCCTTAAATTTCGCACAGATCTATGGGATCTAACGATCCACTAGATTTCGGTCCTTTTCCCGACAATTTTATCACCGCTCATTCTCCTAAAGATATCTAGCGAGGAAGATTTGGCATTTTTCCACTGGATCTCGACCCCTGTGAGACGATGTTGCTCTCAACCTCGCTCTAAACACTTCAGGGTGATATCATTTTCTCTCTTTGAATAACAGAGGCTCCTTCGAGCTAATTTTGTATCGCCCTCTTACTTTGAGTATGTTGGAAGGGTGCAGGGAATAAGGGAAGGAACAAAATCATGGAGGGAATTTTTCTTTTTACCCACAGAAGCTTTTGTTTGAAGTAGATTAGATGGGTGTAATAATACCCTTACGGTCAGAATTGAATCATTCCTATTTTTTTTTACATTATAAGCTTAAAAAGAAATTGATTTATGCCATGGGAATAAAAAAAAAAAATGTATCGTGATTTTTGAGGTTCATTACATATGGTATTAGAGAAAAAGTTACAACACTGGGCCTGAACAGGGCCACATTAATTGCTTAGTATATATATTCTGATCTATGAGAAAACTAACAAACCTTGTGAATTGCAAACATAAAGCTTTTATGTTTTGTGTTAAATAATGGAAGCTCAAGAAGGTGCAGAAATCAGGATGGAAGAGAATCCGCAACAAGGACCTCTTGGAGATCTGAGACAAAAAAGTGATGGAAGCTCACCCACGGAGGTTTTGGAAACAATGAGAAACCTTATATTTGAACTACAGGTTTTCAAGGCTGACAATGAAAAATTAAAGAAGGCACAGCAGGAACAACAAGAGATAAATGAAGTCTTGTTGCGTAGTATAGTAACCAAGAAAATCCCAAAAGATGATAACCATGAGGAAGAGGTCAGCAAAAGGGCCTCCAAGTATTCTGGTGAAAAAACAAAAAAAGGAGACAGTTCGTCTGAAGGGACACCTTCAGCTGAAGACAAAACCATACCAGACAAGAAAAGAAAACAAATAGACCAACTTGAAGGAGAATTTAAAAAGATTAAACCAACTACTTTTTATGGAGAGTCCAGGATAGGAGAAGAAGTCGAGGCATGCTTGTTGGACATCAAAACATACTTCCAAATATACAACTATTCTAGCAACATGAAGGTCAGAATGGCCATCTACAATCTGAAGGGAAAGGCCAGCATTTGGTTGCAGGACCTGAAATTGGCCAAGGGCCTAAAGGAAAAAAAGTTGGAATGGTCCGACTTCAAGAAGTATTTTAAGAAACAATACCTTTCTGAGAGATATTATGAAAGGAATACAAAATAATTTTATGAATTACAACTCAGACAAATGACGACGGATGACCTTATAAATAAATTTCTGGAACTACTAATGTTCGTACCATACATCCGGGAGAATAAGGTAAAAATCCAGCGATTCTTAAGTTGTTTACCACAGTCCTATAGGGACATAATTGAATTTGACAACCCCAAGTCCTTGAGTGAGTCATTCAGGATGGAACGAATGTTCTATGACCAACATAAACAGCAGGTAGAGTTTCCCAAGACCTAGAAGGATAAGAAGCAAGATGGAATAAACTAGTGGAAGAAGAGATACCATTCAGATCCTTATCAGAATACAACAAAGGGTTTCCCAAGGAAGGATTTTCAGTCCAATCATCTGAATATGCAAGGTAGTGGTAAACCGGTAAACCTTGGAATGAAGAAGTTTGGGGATAACTCCCACGAGCCATTAAAGTGTTGGGAGTGTGGAGAACCTCATTTAAGGAGGAACTGTCCACATTTAATTGCAGCAAACAGAACTGTTGTTCACAATTTGCAGGAAGCCTCAATAGTGGGTGACATGGGTAGAAGTCTGCATCAGATAAATGCGGCCATAGATGGTCGACAAGATGACTACTAGTCCTCAGTGGTAGAGATTGAAGGTAAAATCCTTGACCCTCGAATTTCTATTTTAATTGACCCTGGAGCTGCGTTAAGTTATATTACTCCCAATGTAGTAGATTTGAATAAACTTAAGAAACAAAAGCCTGAAAAACCTTGGCTTGTGCAACTAGCAACAAGGACTAAAAGAAAAGTAGTTAACTTTATTTCTGATCTTGAGTTCAGTTTAGATGGTCAAAAGATAAGGACCAATCTGAACATCCTACCACTAGGGTCTTATGATATGATTATTGGGATGGACAGGTTGGAACAACACAAAGCAGTACTAGATTGTTATCCAAAGATACTTAGTTATAAAGATAATTTTGGCACTGTTAGAACAGCCCAAGGCATACCAAAACCTATGTCAATCAGACAAGTTTCAGCGATGCAATTCAAGAAATGTATTAGAAAGGGATGTCAATTTTATGCCATCCAAGTAACGAATCTATTAGAAAAAGAAGATAAGACCAAGTTAGAAGACTTTGTTGTCCTACGTGAATTCAGAGACATGTTTGTTGATGAGATACCAGAATTGCCTCCTAGGAGAGAAATAGATTTCTCCATAGACTTACTACCCGGATCAACCCCTATCTCAAAAGCACCCTACTGAATGAGTCTACCAGAACTGACAGAATTAAAAATACAATTACAGGAATTGTTGGATAAAGAGTATATCAGACCAAGTGTCTCGCCATGGGGAGCACCAGTCCTCTTTGTGAAAAATAAAGATGGTACTCTAAGACTATGTAATGATTATATACAACTGAACAAAGTGACCATTAAAAAAAAATACCCCTTACCATGGATAAATGATTTGTTCGATCAAGTTGGTGGGGCCAAGATCTTCTCAAAATTGGATTTACGATCTGAATATCATCAAGTTAGGATAAAGGACCAGGACATAAACAAAACAACTTTTTGAACAAGATACGAACACTACGAGTTTGTAGTCATACTTTTCAGACTCACTAATGCACCAACCACACTTATGTTCTTGATGAACAACATTTTTAGCAAGTACTTAGACAAGTTCGTGGTAGTATTTATCGGCGATATTCTGGTCTATTCTAAAACAGAGGAGGAACATGATGAACACTTACGAATAGTTCTGCAAACACTAAGAAAACACAAACTATACGCAAAATTCGACAAGTGTGATTTCTATCAAAAAGAAATACAATATTTAGGACATGTCATTTCCTCGAAAGGTATTTCTGTGGACCCGGAAAAGATAAAAGCCATTATGGAATGGCCAATACATAAGGATGTGGCAGATATCCGGTCATTCATTAGAATCACCAGATATTATCGCAGATTTATAGAAGGGTTCTCCAAGATAGCCTACCCTATCACGTTATTACAAAAGAAAGGGACCAAGTTTAACTGGTCGCAAAAGTGTCAAGACAATTTTAACAATATAAAAGGATTATTGACATCAGTGCCCATCTTGAAAGTAGCAGACCCAGATAAAGAGTTCACAGTATGCATTGATGCAAGTAAAGAGGGGCTAGGCGGTGTTCTAACTCAGGAAGGGCACGTGATTTGTTATGAATCCCAGAAATTAAAGGAACACGAGCGAAATTATGTCACTCATGAATTAGAATTGGCAACAGTAATACATGTGTTAAAAATGTGGCGACACTATATCATGGGTAAAAAATTCTTACTATTGACGGATAATAGCAGAGTGAAATATCTGTTTAACCAACCAGACCTTAATGCGAGACAAGAAAGGTGGCTAGCCTTCTTGAGTGAATTTGAATTCGAAGTCAGATATATCAAGGGTAAGGAAAATAAAGTAACAGATGCTTTAAGCCGTAGAATCCATGGGTTATTTGAGATAAATATTAGCAGAACAAAAAGTGATCTGGAACAAAGAATAAGAACGACAAGTGTTAATGAAGAAAATTACACTAAGATGATCGCGGAATTGCAAAATAGTGTCACAAACTCAGATGAACCGGATATAAGTATCGACAAGGAGGGACTATTAAGATTTAAAAACAGACTTTACGTACCAGATTCAATAGAGATAAAATTAACTATTTTAGATGAAGTGCATAAGAAACCATACTCTGGCCATCCAGGTTACCAGAAAACAATAACAACACTCAGAAAACTATTTTACTGGCCTAATATGAAGGGAGAAACAACAAAGTACTTGGCTAGGTGCCAAGATTGCTAGTAGGTTAAGGCTGAACACCAGCATCCAGCCGGCCTATTACAACCATTACCAGTACCAGAATGGAAACGGGAGTCCATCTCACTGAACTTTATCATAGGTTTGCCTAAAAATCAGAAACATAATGATTCTATCATGGTTGTAATCGATAAAATCAGTAAGTCTGCACACTTTATTCCTATAAAGTCTACTTTTAAAGATATTAACATTGCTGAAATATTCATGAAAGAAATTTTTTGACTGCATGGTATTCCTAAAATGGTGATTTCAGATAGAGACATAAAATTCACATCCGCTTTTTGGAAGGAATTGTTTGTAGGGATAAATACTAATTTGAATTTCAGCACGAGTTATCATCCACAAACAGATGGACAGACCAAAAGGAAAAACCAAATCATAGAAGATATGCTCCGCATGTATTTAAGAACAAAACCGAACAAGTGGGAAGACTACATGCACTTGGTGGAATTTGCATATAACAATGGGTACCAAACTTTGGCTAAGTTGAGCCCTTTCAAAATACTGTACGACAGAAAGTGTACAACTCTGATTAGTTGGGATAACCCAGCTGATAGACTCATGGTTGGACCAGAGATGCTAAAATAAATGGAGAACATGGTAAAGAAAGTACAACAGAACTTGAAAGAAGCACAGGACATACAGAAGAGCTATGTGGATCAGAAAAGAAGACACTTGGAATTTCAAGTGGGAGACCATGTTTATTTGAAGGGAACTGTGCCAAGATGGCACCCAGGTTTTGTGGACCCTTCGAGATACTAACTCGAATTGTACCCATAGCATATCAGCTTGCACTTTTAGCTAATCTAACAAATCATAATGTATTTCATGTTTCTTTGTTAAAAAAGTATATTCATGACCCTACTCATATGATTGATTGGAACTTGGTGCAGGTGGAACCTGAGGGCGAGTTCCAGGTGGAACCCCTACGCATTCTGGACTGGAGAGAAGTAACACTTCGGAATAGAGCCATCGCTCAGGTAAAGGTGCAATGGAAGCACTTTAGTTCTGAGGAGGCCACTTGGGAATTGGAGGGAGATTTGCAGAAATCTCATCCAATCCTATTCTAGGAAAGGAACGAACACTGAGGACAATGTTTTACTGAAGGGGGAAAGGATGTGACATCCCCCAAAAATAAATATTTTTATGTGTTGGAAATTTATTTCCATTTTTGGCAAATTCGAATATGGAAATTTTTTTCCATTTATGACAATTCTGAATTTCGAATTTAATAATTGTATTTAATTATTGTGACTATTGGGTAGAGATTTGTTTGGACCCAACTAACTATTCGACTATGACACTTTTATCACAACAGAATAATTATATTAACTACAGGAGGACAAATGGAATAGCCATGTTAAAATCAGCTGACCATGACTCCATGAGTGGGGAACAAGTTGGAACTGCCCCTGGGCTGATGATTACAAGTGGAAAATCAGAGATTTGGCCACTGGTAGCCCCTGAATATCAAGGATTAAGAAAAGCTGTGAAAATCCCCAAAGGAGGGAAAAGACCTAGGAAAAAATGGATAAATAGCATATGTGAGGAGGCAAGACACTGCCAAGTATGCGGTTAAAGGATTCCTGAGCTCTCTTGCTGTTATGAACACTACAGATTGAGTGTGAGGCCAGAGGAGCTTGCTGAAACAGAATTGTCTTGTTGTTATGAACACTGTTGAGTAAGTGTGAGGCAAGAGGAGAACTTTTGGAATTGAAGGACACTGCTGAGGAGGAGTTTCCAAGTTCTCCCTCATGGATTCATCGTCAGGCTAGGGGGTGAATCAGGAAAGTAGATTTGGATGCCCTCTTCTACGGTTGGGAGGAACGTGGTCGTTCCCTTTGTCTTCCCACGAATTGGATTCAGATATGTTGATCTATCCCTTTTTATTATGAATGGCTATATTTTCATCCGATGTCATGTATCCTGTAAAACTGAACTAGAATAGTTTCCATTCTTTGTTGAATGATTTGATATCTGATGCATTGTATTTGATTAAAAAATGGAATTGCAACGATTCCTCTTATTTGTTTATGTTCGTTATCAGAAATTTATGTGAAGGAAATTATATATATATATAGAGAGAGAGAGTTGTAATTCGTCTGCTGGAATGTTCATATCTATCTGCCGAAGTAGAGTTACTAGTAATGGAAGATGAAGTACGTTTCTAGTTTTACTCTGTCTGTCGTCGTGAAGTTCGGAATAAACATCCAAACTTTGGAAAATTGTTCCTCCTGTGAGTAAAATGCTAGATGGATGAACCTGTAATTTATATTCCTATAAGTAAGTAAGGAAAGGAGGAGCTTAACATCAATAGGGCAGGTCCTCTCGGTAGTTAAACCCCCAGAAAACCAAACTCGGATCCCTGGGAACATCAAATTATAATTACCAAACTCCGATGCAATGATATTCTTAACTATGTATTTTCATAGACGCACAGATCTAGTACTGTTGACGTTTAATAAATTGATTTAAAAGAGGCTCTGAGTGGATATTATAGAATTTACCCTATACAAAGAATTTTATCCTTTGTGTCCCTCTGTGCGTGTAAATTTCCTAAACCCTTAGGCATTCGGAATTCGGTGAAGTAAAGGTATATCGTATCCTTCTACCCCCTCAGTCTCCCAAAAACAAAAGTAAGTTTTCTCCCAAAAAACGAAGTTTGAGAATACCCGCAAAGTTTAAAGACCAAGGAGTGATGAAACTAGTGTGAAGAGTTACAGTAGGAACTCTCTCTCCCTTTGCGTTTGTTTTTATTTCCTTAACTTTTTGACAGGAACACTTAGTCCAACTTCCCTTACGCCTTTCAGAGGTTCATGTATCTTGATGTATGGATTCTGAACTCACGAAGTTCTGAATCCTGAAACCCTGAACCTTCCACTTTTCGTTTTTCAGTTTTTCTTTTTGTTTTCTGTTTATGCACCATGTGTTCGTAAATTCTGAAATCCTGAAGTAGTGGGTCCCACTTTACCTTTTCGAAACTTTGGGAAATGTCGTGTGAGATTGTTGACATTTGAAACCTCGAAACCCCGAGTTCCTAAATCCCAAAATTTCGGGTCCCACCTTACCTTTTCGGAGCTTCGAGATATGTCTGCGTTGTTGTTTGACATTTGAAACCCCTAAACCCCGAGTTCCAAAATCTTGAAATTACGGGTCCCACCTTTCCTCTTTTTCACTTTTCACGATTTCGGGAGTTATGGTGTGTAAAGGCTTAGCGTTTGAAGTCACGGGATTCTGAATCCCAAAATCCTGAAGGGTGTCCCACCTTTCCTCTTTTTCACTTTTCGTGATTTCGAGAGTTTTGGGGTGTAGATGTTAGGCTTTGAATTCATGAAACTCCAAACCCTGAAACCCCGAAAGGTAGGTCCCACTCGTCCCTTTTCTCTTTTCACAAGTCGCTTTGAGTTGATGTTTGAGTATTGAAACTCTTGAAGTTCGAAACCCCAAAAACCTCAAAATGTGTGTCCCACCTATTCCTTTAGAATTTCATAGGTTCCTCATCCAACGATTGCTACCCTCCTAAGCTTGGGAAGGATCATCCTTAACATCAATGTAGAAATTTATGATCCGACGATTCATGGGATTTCGGTACTTTCCCGATGAATTTTTCACTGTCTGTTCCTCTAAAGGCATATGATCGTTACCCTCCTAAGTTTTGATAGATCATCCTTAACTTCCACACAGATCTATGGGATCTAACGATCCACTGGATTTCGGTCCTTTTCCCGACAATTTTATCACCGTTCGTTCTCCTAAAGATTTCTGGAGAGGAAGATTTGATGTTTTTCCACTGGATCTCGACCCCCGCGAGATGATGTTGCTCTCACCCTCACTCTGAACACTTCAGGGTGATATCCTTTTCTCTATCTGGACAATAGAGGCTCCTTCGAGCTAAGTTCGTATCGCCCTCTTACTTTGAGTATGTTGGAAGGGTGCAGGGAATAAGGGAAGGAACAAAATCATGGAGGTACTTTTTCTTTTTACCCATAGAAGATTCTGTTCGAAGTAGATTAGATGGGTGTAATAATACCCTTACGGTCATAATTGAATCACTCCTATTTTTTTTTACATTATAAGCTTAAAATGAAATTGATTTATGCCATGGGAATAATTTTTATTTTTATTTTTTTTATGGTGATTTTTGAGGTTCATTATAGAAACACTCCTCTAATCTTTAACACTTTAATGCTGAAAGTAAAATATGAAAACCAGAAGAGTTATACTCAAGGATTTTTGGTCAACGTGACCCTAGAAAATCCCCCATGGGGAAAACCAGTTGAAGAGGAAATATATTATGGAGCTCGTAGATAAATATTACAACAAAGAAATGAACACAAGGAACTTGATTTACAATATCCAAAAGATCTCAAGCTTGGTAGCAAATTTATCATTGAAGTCCACGCCATCCTTAGGATTTGCACCCTTCTTCTTTGCTTCCCTCTTCCTTGAAGATGTGTGCCTGATGTTCAAATTTTACACCCTCTCTAAACAACTGCGCCCTTTCTCTTAGC
Source organism: Picea engelmannii (assembly GCA_009831015.1). NCBI lineage: Eukaryota > Viridiplantae > Streptophyta > Pinopsida > Pinales > Pinaceae > Picea > Picea engelmannii. The sequence continues at coordinate 301,236 of ML784190.1, read as the reverse complement.
TTGTGTAAACTCACTCAAGTGCACCCTCACTTAAAATAAAAGGTAATAAAGAGGTAACAAATAGCTCATACCTAACTTACGTCTTATAAATATCCAACATTGTTCTTTACACTTAGTGCAACAAACACCAAATGGAATGGATTACACAAGGTCAACGGAGAATTTTATTCTTATCTTATTCTTCAACTTGGATTGAAAATGTATATGACTTGGATTGAGCATGTACATGAATGGTACCTGGCATGTATATCACTTGGATTGAGCCACATCCATATATGTACATCCATAGTTGTTAGTTTTCACTCAACCACATTGCAGAGGGTGTAGCTGTACTTCCTCCTAGTCACCAGGATTATTGTTGCCCCACGGTAGTAATATGTGAAGTGTGGATTTTATGCCTCTTTGATTTCAAACCCCATAGTCTATACCTTTTCATCCACATTGGTATATACCTCCACATCAACACTCCACTTGACTTTCCCTTGCACTTAACATAGCCCCTTAATTTTTATGTGATTTCTGCTATGTTCATCAACCTTCCCCATAGACTTTACATCATGTCACCCTTTTTCCTTATCATTTTTCTTGTAGATGAAAAGTGAAAAGTGCAAATATATGAACTTCCCTTCACTACATTCTTAGCTCTGCATGCATAAAACTTTCTAAGGAAAAATAGTAGGATTTTGGCCAAACTTGCAAAGGAGGTTTTGTTGAAGGCCTTAAACCCTATAAAATTGTTTCTTAGAGCACTAAAATTGAACATAAATAAAAAAAAAAACATTAAAGAGAACCTTATGTATTATTGGTCCATTTAGTATTGAACCACACATCCCCATTGGGAGTCCTTTGGTCTATAAGCTTCATCCCCTTCTAGTTCTTCCACATCTTCAAGCAATGGAAGTTGGATGATGCATAATGTGGGAATGGATGGAGTTGTGTGAAAATGTGGGATGTATGTTGCATGGATGTTGTATCAACAAGGTGAATCCCCTGTGATCCTTATGAGTATTCAAGATGTGTATGGTGGTCTCTATAATCATAAAAGTTTACTATGTTAGAAATGATGACATTTTATTCAATGTTGTATAGGTGTACTAAGTGAAATATGACATTTGCATGGTATTTTTAAAATTTGGGTCATTTTTCAGTACTGCACACATAGTAATATATCCAAAATTATTTCTTTTCTTAAAACCTCTTGCTCCTTCCCATAGCTAGTTTTCATCGAAGTTGAATTTCTTGCATTTCATTTTCCTCTTGCATGGTTTAAAGAGTCGAGTCAAAACACCATCAGTTTCACGACCACTCCTTTGAGTAACAATAGCCTAAAATCAAGAACTAATTAAAATTTATCTAGCAACTTTTCTAGGGCTCTTCAAACCCATCTTATCTTAGGTGTAGATCTTTGGAATATGATTGTGAGAAAAAAATTCGAAAGCTGCTAAACAAACATAAATCATTGAGTTAGGGAGTGAAATCCAGTTGCTATATCACTGACTTTGGGAATCCCTTCTAACACAAAGGTCAATCATGAGGTCACATTGGGGCCTTACAGTAATCAACCCTGTTTTTTTGGTCTTGGTGTTGACTATGCCCCCTCTACATTGGTATAGTAGGTGGTACCATAGAGGCCATAATATTTTAGACTTCCTACACAAGGTGACAACATAGGGAAGGTGGTGTTGTACCTGGGATCGACGTTGGCTAGACTCACTCAGACTCCTTGGAGGGTTTCCCACTGCTCGGT
>ML784190.1:269428-299439 GCA_009831015.1 Picea engelmannii | reverse complement strand
AGTAGGTGGTACCATAGAGGCCATAATATTTTAGACTTCCTACACAAGGTGACAACATAGGGAAGGTGGTGTTGTACCTGGGATCGACGTTGGCTAGACTCACTCAGACTCCTTGGAGGGTTTCCCACTGCTCGGTGAGGTAAATTGCACCAGGGTGTTAGTTCGTTAAGAAGGTTGTCAACATAACTTTACCAACCGCCGAAACTCATCCCCTTCGCACATCGATTCTACGATGTTGGATTCCATCACCAACTAGCGCTTGTTTGTGAGAAGGTTTGTTTGCATGCTTGACTCCTAGATTAATTAGCGTGTGTTGTTTTTTCTCCTTAGTTGGCCTTAGGATTGATTTTGTGTCTAATGACATCAGTTTCAGGTTAATTCCTCATTTAATCAATACAGAATATGGATACAATTAAAATAAAAGGTAATAAAGAGGTAGAAAATAGCTCATACCTAACTTACGTCTTATAATTCTCAAACATTGTTCTTTACACTTAGTGCAACAAACACCAAATGGAATGGTTTACAAAAGGTCAATTGAGAATGTTATTCTTATCTCATTCTTATCTTCATAACTAACTTATTCTTCAACTTGGATTGAACAGAACTAATATTTGTATAGTTCTAATCTTGGCTTGAACAAAACTAATATTTGTATAGTTCTACTCTTGGATTGCCTTAGACATATTGCCAACTAAAACACCCAAGATTTGAAACACACCAATTGATGGTTGGATTTCTTACTCCATAGCATTGACCCTCATCTTCAATGGACATTTCTTATAATAATTCTAATTTGCACAAATCCAACAAACAACAACCTTAATACTATGTTTTTCTTAGATCCATATGATAAATTTATCACGTCCTTAGTGTTTTCACATTTTTAATATGTTCTTAATATGTCCAAAATCAAGAGGGATATCACATTAAATTAGGTGTTTGACCACTAATATTGGTAATTGCACCCTAGTCTAATTGTGAATCCAAAACTAAAGATATAAAAATTTTATTTAGAACTGTGAATATGATGATGGACTACTAACTAACAACACGTGCAGATGCAACTGAAGGTACAACCAAATAGGTACCTATCAGATATTTCTTCATCGAGTGAGGAAATATTAGGACAAATAGAGGCCGAAAATGTGAATGCATCTAGTAGATATGATAAGAAAATAAGGACCAGAGGTGAAAAAGTTAGAATAAAATTTTGTAGACGCATGAGATTTTTTCTTGCCGAAGGAGGATCATGCTCTTATGATGATGAGATCATATGAGACATAGATTTTCCACTCAGTTATAAGCATCTGGTGAAGCAATGGGTACATATGGAACTACCTCCTATAGATTTTGACTTCGTTGTCAACAATAGGACATATCGCATTGCACCATCCTCCCTGCATGGCTTGGGGCTATTTTACATGGATGGAATAATTGTAAAATAGAATACAGTAACTGAATTGATGGACTATGTCAGACTGTGTTACAATTATAATGATTGGATGTGGCTGGTCCAGTACATGCGAAGTATACAGAGATATACACTCGCCGCAAATTATATACAACTAATAAACAAGGATAAAACTAAGGGAGCGACTATATATATTTATAGAAGGCCTAAAGCTTTTGGAAATATCGCAGGGATTATAAACAACACACAACCCGAGACAACAAACAAACAACCAAATTGCATATTTGAGGGACATGAAGAGGATCGGGTAGTCCTGTGCGCAATAAAAGAGATAGCTCCCGGGGAAAAGTTATTAGTGGATTACAATTTGAATCGAATAGAAACATTGACTAATAGTGTGCAGGTTCTTATGCAACAATTTTTTCAGAAACCTCTACTTATTGCATTATATTTTTTTATTATCTTTAACATTGTTGTAAATATTATCTTTAACATTGTTTTTTTGTTATCATTAACAATTTTTTAAATATTTGGGGGTTCTAATTATATTATAATGTGGCAACATGATCGTGCAAAACGGCCAGCCACAGAACATTTAAATGATTATCAATTTCCACTTTCATTTTATGTTGTTTTTATTATTTTCTTATATAATTGTATTGAAATAACATTGTTTTTGTTGAAATTATATGTAGTCAGCAGGCCATGTGGATCATGATTCCGTCGATGAGGAGGGGTTTTATTCTTGCGCTGACTCGATGCTCTCATTAAAAAAAATATCATTAAAGATAACAAGGAACTATTTATCTTGTTAGATCGTCCAAAACAAACTCTGGACGTCAAAGAAAGGATCAAGCTCCTTATGTCACAACTTAACACATATAAGGTAATAACCATAATTTTTTTTTATTTTTTTTAATGCACTCATATGTTCAATTATGATACTTTGTTATTTAACTTTTACATTATCTCACGAAAAAACATTTTCTTTTTTATAAAGGAATATTTGGATCTTGTTCAACATGGGGTTGGTAGTAGCGGTGCTACACAGACGCTACAGAGTTCTGGTGCAAGCGGTCATACAACTTCTAGAGAACTATTTACTTCTCCATATTCCACACCTCATTTAGATAGGAGCCATGACACGCACTGACAGGCATCCACACCTCGATCAGAGTCTAGATATGGTGGAAGAGATGAGGATCATAGTGATGTGGTTGAGATGGTTGAATTTCCTGGAGCTAGATGCGTGACAAGCATGGGGACCCTTTCGTGCACATTTTTGGTCGATGAAAATGGACTTCCATTAAAACAATCAAGACTCCCAAGTAGTTTTAATTCATATATTAATCATTTAATGTTGTCCTCATACAGAAATCATCTAGATTATTAATTTTAAATTAATGATCATATCTTGTTGTGTGTAGGAAACGACCATTTTTATAGGCACGTAGAGAGCAAGGCTTTTTCTATTTTTCGGGAAACCTTACACATGAGGTGGAATTTCCAGAATTCCAACCTAAAAAAGGAACTTATGGATTATATTGAAGGCCTCTTTGGTGTAGACAAATTCAATACAAAAGAAGTCACATCTACAGTGAGTGAATATTTAAAATATACACGGAATGTTTGTAGATGAATCTCGGCAAGAAATTATAGGTATGAGCATCCTCCCTCAATTCTAGAGAAGGAGTGGAAGGCGATCATCTATGATGCAAAAGAGAAGATTTTGAAAAAATTAGGAGAACAAATAACTAGTACACCAAGGTAAATTACAAATTTTTGAATTCAATACTAGCTTTATTTTTCTTTAGATCTAAATAAAAGTGTGGTTATATATGACATACTTGAAAATTTTGATGATAGGATTCCTAACACTTCGAAGGAAACCAAAGAAAGGATTGCCAAACATGGCCAACACAAGCTAGGCTAGGGAAACTACTCAAGGTTAAAGTCACGAATCGTAAGTACCCAAACATCTTAAGAATATTATTTTTATCGCCTTACAACTTTAAGGTAATTGCAGCCAAAAACATTAAAAAACCATACCCTTATGCAATGCAGGGCGACCACTTCGAAACTGAAACCATGGAAGAAGACCTCCAACTTCGTTACAAGTACAGTTATAAATATGTAGTTGATTGTAGGAAAAGCATGGGGCAGACCCCAAGATCCAATTTGTGGGATAAGGTAAATAAAAATCAGTCCACATCAACCTTTTGTTACTTATAAAATATGTAAATGTTTGATATCGCCCATAATTTAACGCCTTACTTTGTTTTAATCAGGGTAGCATCACGATCAATGAAACCATTAGTACTAAACAATAGAGTGTTGATAGTGAAATGAAACCATAAGATCATGGTCATCCCCAGCAACCCCATCCTAGTGAGGTGCAGCCCCAAGATGTTCCTGTGACTGAAGCCCACGACGGTAAAATGTCTATATATTAATCATATTCTTAATAATTTTGTACTTATAAATTTTGAACTTATAAATTTTGACATTTCAATGGTAGAGAATGTCATATATGATCATCCTCAACCTGAAGATCAGGTGAACAGGCTCAAAGCCATTCCAACGAGGCCAACTAGAGGACCAGGTAAATAATTACATTGCAGAGTTTTTCTTTAATATTAATGAACTACTTCAATGATATTTAAAAATTAGCCATATAAATTTAATATTTTTTATTTTTTTAGGTGATGGCCCCTCACAGCAGCATCCATGCCGTCAGTATGAGACCAGATGTACTTAGTGTGAAATGACTAAAACAACATCATCTTCTGAAGAGAACCCAGTAAACGAAGACATGGCCATGGATGATTTTCTTAAGAACTGGAAAGCAAAAAAGAAGACTAAAATAAATTCATGATGTCATGTAATAATTTTATAAGACAGTTAGATGTACATTATATAGCTAATAATATACAAAAGGCTATTTCTATGTCTTGTATATATCCGTGAATGTAATTGTTTTATACACTTAATGATAATTTTAGCTTCTCTTAATGACGCAACTTCCAAAATCTTGTGACATGATATATGCAACTTTGAAAGTCTTGTGACAAGTTTCATTGTGTCTCACATGACAAAGAGCATTACCATTCTCTTCATTGTGTCATGGACATGGTGTTGCTACTCAACATTGCCTCAAATCCTACTTATTCATTCCTATATGATATGTACAATGATGTTGAACCTTCCACAAATCATTGCGAGCAAAAAAATAAGCCAAGGACAGGAACCCAAGGATTTCAATGTTAAGGTCTTGTGATTACACAAGGTGGGATACAAAGAGGAATTGTTTCCATGCATAATCATGCTAAATACCTTGATTGAGAATGTGGATGTAAAGCCTCCTAAAAGTACCAATATCGCATTCAAGGACAAAGTTAATTTCTAAAAGTTTTTTTTTAGTTGTTTGAAGAATATTCCATGTCCCATAAGACTAGTTACACTCATTTATGGTTAAGGACCTTATTTTTGTCCCCTAATCATGGTCAAGGCCCGAAGACCCATCCTGACTACACAATAAATCCTAATGGAAACCCTTTCTCATTCATATGAAAAATATCCCCTTTAAAGGGATGATGTTGTAGTTAAAGGCCTCGATCATAATTTATGGATTAAGGACCCTATTTTCATCACCTAATCATGGTCAAGGCCCCAACATAAATCCCTACTACAAAAAAAATCCTAATGGAAACTTCATCCAACCCGTATGCAAAAGATACCCTTTAAATGTCTCATGTTGTAGTTCATGGCTTTAATCATGGCCTATTAACCCAATAATATTTTTTCAAGGCCTAATTCCTTGGATTTATCCCCCAACCATGGTTAAATCCTTCATAGCCATCTTTGATACACAAAATATTATAATAATTCCCATATCTCACTCAAAGGTTCATGATTCCCTATAGACAACATGTTATGTGGTTTAGGGCATTGATTATGTCCCTTAATCCCTAAAGGATTCATATATAAATGACCCAAGGGCCTTATTTTCCTCACTTGACCATGGCTAATTACTTAATGCACATGTCCCTAGTGAAAACTATCTCATAATGGTACACATATTCAACTTGGAGGCCAAATATTTCCTCTAAAGGGATTATGTTGAAGGTGATGTTCATGGATATTGAGCCTTACAAATCCATTTATGGAATAAGGCCCTATTGTCCTCCCTTTGTTGTGGTAAAGTCCTTGAGACCCATTCCTACTATGAAAAAACTCATTATTATACCCATATCCTACTTATATGACAAATATTCACTTTAAAGGAACTATGTTGTAGTTTGAGGCCTTGATCATGGCCTATTAGATCAAGAATATTAACTTAGGTCCTAATTCACTCAACTTCTGACCCAACAATGGTCAAGGCTCTAGTACCCATCCCTAATGCATAAAACCTTATAATGGCATCCACATACCACTCTAATGATAATGATATCTTATATAGGGCATGTTTTGTGCTTTGTGGGCTTGTCCATGGCCCTTGTAGGTCCCCAAAAGATTCATTTAGAGCTTAAGGGATTTATTGTCCTATCATGCACATTATCAAGGCATTGAGACCCATCCCCATTATCCAAGGAATTATAGTAGAAACCATGTTCCACCTGGAGGATATGGTAATATTAATATTAAAATTGCAACGTAAAACAGTTTTTTATTTTTTTTTTAAATAAATATTGTTCATCGCAATTGCGATGACAACTTAACTTCCTGTGACAATTTTGCAATATGACCAACGAAAATTTGTCGTCGCAATTGCGACGAAAACTTAACTTCCTGCGGTAATTTCCTTATATGACCAACGAAAAGTTGTTTTCGCAATTACGACGACAACTCAACTTGCTGCAACAATTTTGCTATATGGCCAACAAAAATTTGTCGGCGTAAGTGCGACGCCAACTTAACTTGTTGTGACACTTTTGCAATATGACCAAAAAAAAGTTGTTGTTGCAATTGTGATGACAACTTAACTTGTTGCGACAATTTTTCCATATGGCCAACGAAAAGTTGTCATCTCAATTGTGATGACAAATCAACATACTGCGACAATTTAGCTACAGAAACAACGAAAGTTGTCATCGCAAAGGTCATTGAAATTGAGATGAAAAGTTGGTTTCACATTGTTTGCCTTTATTTTCGTATTGGCGACGATATTTCTTTTTTTGTTGCAATTCTCAAAAGTTCCCTGGGGTCGTCTCTATTGCGACGTTAATTCAAGTTCGTCGAAATTTCCACGTGCCATAAAACAATGTTTCAGAAACTCAAGATTCATCGCAATATCAATGACATAACATCGTAAGAGCGTCGAAATTGTCATCGCAAAATGACCCAAATTTTCTAGTGGTAAGAGAATACATTATTGATTGATGTTAAGGGAATACGTTGAGAATGAGAGAGAGTCTATGTCTGAGGGGCTAGGGGAGATTTTAAAGAGAGAGGCTTGCACTGTAGAGTGGCAAGGCGGGATGGGGAATGATATCATGATGTATCTATTGTAGTGTAGTGCGCAAGCCTGAGATGAATTGAACGAAGAATAATAATGAAGCCAACCGTTGTGGATGTAGCCCAGATATTGGATGAACCACGTTAAATTGTGTGTCTGAATGTGTCTGTTTATGTTATTTTTCATGAATGTTTTGTTTATGCATGATTAAACCTATCTCTATTTGTCATATGAGTGATGCACATTAATTATGAATGTTCATGTGAATGGTCTAGGTCACAATCTGTGTTATAATGGTGTTGAATAATTGAGGTTACCAATTAATCAAGGGAAAAGAGACACAAAATATCGCGCACATGGTATATAAGTATCAATGAACATGTTGATGACCTCACATCCCCTCATCTCTGTAGAAACTTGGTTCCTACAGTCCTAGTAGATACCTTGGGTGAGACTTCACCTGCATGCAGGTGATTCCAAAAGGGTCGGTGTCTAAGGGGTTTTTTAGATAGATAACTTGAACCTAGGGTCTCACAACAACAAACCATCAATAGTGTGCTTGGGAAAAAAAGGGAGTAAATCCCTGTTAGCGGGAAAACCCCATATGACTACACTAGGGTTCAGAATGTAGGTAGATCAATTAACCATCTAAAAGTCAACTACTTCTCTAACTACCCCAAACATACGCAAAAATCATAGAAGAAAATAAAATACGAGGAAGGTTGGGTAACTATACCTCTACTCTGCATCCGATGATGACCTCCACACGCTTAGAAGTTATGCTGACTACATGCCGCCTCCCAGGGTTGTCCTACATCCAAATATTGACAAAAAACAAATGACAAGCACGATATTCCATATACAAATTATGGTTAGATGTTATAACATAAACCAATAAAAGCATTCAGTATACCATGATTTGGGACAAGAAATGTAATTATTTTATTAATAACTCAATGATTATACCTTTACAATCAAAGCCGACTGTTGCTCCACGAACCTAGTCTGTGCTCCTCTTTACCAAGATCCAAGTGAAACTTTGTGTGGATTCTCCTCTCAACCTTCTGATCTCTTCTTGGGAAGTGAATGGGTTATGATGGAGGAAGAAGGGATAATTGAGAAATGCAAAGGCAAGTCTCACAAAAGGGATGCAACAACTTGGGCAAGGAGGGGATGTGAGACGAGAAGAGTTTCATTGTTCCTATGTCTAGATGTAAAATGAGACCCCAAAACCTTATTTTATATGCAAAAAGGATGGTTATTTGTTTGGGTGACGGGCTATAGGCAGTGGATTAGTTTGGAAACTACCCAATAGCCTGTAATCTCAACGAATTCCTTGCAACTTTTACAAGCATACGTGGGCTGTAGTGGTGAAAAATGCATATGTACGCGAGATGTAGTGGTGTAGAAAGTGTATGTATGCAGGAAGTAGTGGTGCAAGGCACGTACATCTTCAAAAAATTGTTTTTTTAGAAGATAAACGCAGCAGTGCTTTGGAAAAAAATGCAAGTAAGAGGGCCAAAGGAAAGGTATGCATGTGTAGAACAATTTAGGGTTATAAAACCTATACCAATAAACCTATAATCAACCTATACCAAACAACCTGTAATCATTCTATACCATAAACAAGTGCATCAACCATGCACCAACCTGTACCATAAACAAGTGCATCAACCATGCACCACACTATATCTCAACCTGTACCACGAATGAGTGCATATACCATGCACCAAATATGTACCAATCATGTATCAAATACACATAAACTATGAATCATCAAGATGTACCAACATCATCAACTATACACCTCATGTATGTGCCAACTCACCAACTACTTGTCTCAACCATGTACCCAACATGTACCTCAACCAAATACCAAATACATATACCAATATAACCATCAAAATTTCTCTATCAATACATCACACTATCCATAACCAAATACCATAAACCAATACATCAAACCATGTGCCACAACCTCACTTTTATACAACCTCTATCTGTAACATACCTCAACCAAAATCCCTCATCGATTCCATCATCCAAATCTGATTTTTAACTCTGTAACAAACCTAGTGTATATGATCACTGCTAGTGGGAAAACCCACCCTGTGGCTACACCAGGGTTTACAATGTAGGCAGATCAATAACCATTTAAAATTCTCCTACTTCTTTAACTACCCCAAACATATCCTAGACTGATACAAGAAAAGAAAAATGAGAAGGATCAGGTAATTGTACCTCTACTCCACGTCCGATGATGATCCTCTCACGCTTGATAGCTTTGTTGACTGCAAATCTCCTCCCAAGGTTGGCCTGCATTCAAATAAATATAAATAGAAAACTACAAGCATGAAATTCATATATAAATCAAGGGTTGGATGTTAGAATAAAAACATAAATCAAATGAAAACATTCGACACATCATGTTTTGGGACAGGAAAAGTACTTCTTTTAATGATAATACAATGATCACTTACAACCAAAGTCGGCTACTGCTCCATGAACCTGGTCTGAGCTCCTCTTCACCAAGATCCAACTGCACCTCTGTATGGATTCTCCTCTCAACCTTCTTCTTTGGAAGTATTATGGGTTTATGATGGAGGAAGGAAGGAAAATTGGGGAATTTTGAGGCAATTCTCAAAAGGGGCTGCAAATACTTGGGGCAAGGAGGGAATGTGAAGCGGGAAGAGTTTCACTGTTCTTATGTCTAGATATGGAATGATACATGAACACCTCCTTTTATATGACAAAAGGATGGTTATTCGGTTGGGTGACGGGCTATAGGTGGTGGATTAGTTGGGAAACTACCCAATAGCCCGTAATCTCAACGAATTCCTTACAAATTTTTATTTTTTGCAACTTTTGCAAGTATATGCAGGATGTTGTGGTGTAGCATGCGTATGTATCTAGGCTGTAGTGGTGAAACAAGTGTATGTACGCAGGAAGTAGTGGAGCAGGGTGCGTACATATTCAAAAAATGGGTTTTTTAAAAGAGCAACTTAGTGATAGCTTGGCAAAAAATGCAAGTAAGAGGGCCAAAGGCCAGGCATGCATGTGTAGATAAATTTAGGGTTATAATAGATGTGCCCTAATGTGTGAGGTAATATGAGCATCTGATGGCCGAAATACATTACAAAATATTCACCAATGTAAGAAACGAGTGAGCCCGGGACCATAGTTCGGGAGGTGCCATCTACAAAAATCACAATTATATCTTTGAGGTGGGAATACCCATGCCTGGGATGAAATAAATCATGGTTTCCAATCAAATACATTGCATATCCATGTCATATAGATATATAAAGTGTAGACACGAGCAATACACAACAGATCTACATCTCAAAATCAAACATATACAAGTATATTATCCATCTTCAAGAAGTCAATGATGCCTGATGGCTGGAGATGAGGCCTTTAGATCTCGAGCAACAACTTCAAGATCTTAAAAACTCAGGTAGGAGTGTAATATGAGTGTACGACTTCACTAACTAGAGTTCTTCGACAGCTCTTCGGGAAAAGACAAGAGGATCTCGATGATCAGGCAGAAAACTTCATCGATTTCTAACAAGTTGATGCAGGAGCATCGCTCACTCAATCAAGCGAGCCAGCGCGAGGAGGAAAAAAGAGAACAACTGGACATCGCCAGCATTCAAATTTTGAAACATTGTAATATGGCTGCGCCAAGCATTAAATATTGATGTGATGAAGCACACTTTGTATATGTAACAGACCTTGAGCGGATAAGCTCTCATCCTTAGGTAGCTGAGGAATTTACTTAAATTTAATGCAAGTAGATAGAATAATTAACTGTAGATTAGACAGTTTAGCTTTCGACAGGGAAAACGGAGTATAGAAACCCTCCCTTGTATCATTGTAGTATTATCAAGCATTAACATTGAGAATAAGCAGAGAGCAGAGAGATTTGTGAAGAAACCTCCATGTACAGTTATTGAATTAATAAGAAGAGATTTGATTCAATTCCATGGATGTGTTTGAGCTCTGTGTGTTGTTAATACTATGCTTGTGCATTTTTTCTTCCTTTTATGCTTATCTGTTATATGCTGCATACGTGATTGCGTATCAGGTTCGTAACCTAAGGGAATGAGTTTCGATTGTTTCTCTACTTAGGCCAGGAGATTCCTGCATCGAGTGCAGTTGAATACCTCTGCATAGAGTGCGTCGAGGAGGCTAAGTAGTTGAACTTTTGTTCTCTTTTGCCCAGAGTTGGGTTTGAGTTGTTCGAGCCTTGCAGGTGAGTGCAGGTTGGACGTGGAGTCTCAGTAGCAAGACTGAGAAGAAAAGGGGCGAGGCTGTTGCAAGCGTGAGTGCACAGGACCCAGAAGAACTTCAACACTTGGAGAGTGATTGAAGGTTGAAGGGTGCGCAGAGTGCGTAAAAGTTCTCTGAAGGAGTCTGAGTTAACAAAGCTCAGGAGTGACAGTCCGTTTGGTTTGCTGTGAAGTCGACCCTGCGGAGGTCTAGCAGAACAAAGGTGGTGAAGTGGAGAAACTCTTTGAGAGGAAGAGAATCGACGACTTGAATTGTCGTGGAGAATCGCTGGGATCACGACCCGACTTGTAGATCAGAGGCATCGGGAGTTCGCGACGGTAGATTCTTGGTTCTCATAGATCGAGATCACGAGGATGCGAAACGCGACGTCCCAGAATGTTTTGCATGGTGTGCGTCGGAATTTGTTGATGTGACAAGTGATCTCGGGATATCGGATCTCGGGGTTTGGAGGCCTCAAAGTCTAATCCCGGAAGTGACGAGTGGACGAGGTCGCGAGATTCCGATTCATCGGCATCTCGGCACTTCGGGTCTCGGAGATCGAAAGCTCGAAGGTAAAGGGACGCTAGTCGCGAGCCGCGATAGCACGAGGTCCCGACATACCGAGGGAAAGTCAACGTTGACCGGAAGCCTCGGGTCTCGGAAATCCGAGAGTTCAATTCCCTGTTGCGGAATTCGCGAAGCCGCGAGAACCGATCCTTCATTATTCAAGGAAGGGACGATCGCCGGAAGTAACTGTGGGTAAGGACTCCAGAGGGAGTTGGAAGAGCATTGACTCTTCGGGCCGCGGAAGAAGATAAGGTCTTGGTGGGCGACCAGCCTGTGAGGGGTAGGTTGCCGTCACAAGTACTTGATTGGACTTTCGGGATGGATGGGCATGAGGTCAAGAAACAAATTGAAAAAATACTGACTCAGTTTGGGTGAAAATTTCCCTTGGACAATAGCACAAAAGATGATCAGACTCAGCCAGCATGACTTCCTCCTAGTCACCAGGATTATTGTTGCCCCACAGTAGTAATATGTGAAGTGTGGATTTTATGCCTCTTTGATTTCAAACCCCATAGTCTATACCTTTGCATCCACATTGGTATATACCTCCACATCAACACTCCACTTGACTTTACCTTGCACTTAACATAGCCCCTTAATTTTTATGTGATTTATGTTATGTTCATCAACCTTCCCCATAGACTTTACATCATGTCACCCTTTTTCCTTATTATTTTGCTTGTAGATGAAAAGTGAAAAGTGCAAAGATATGAACTTCCCTTCACTACATTCTTAGCTTTGCATGCATAAAACTTTCTAAGGAAAAAATAATAGGATTTTGGCCAAACTTGCAAAGGAGGTTTTGTTGAAGGCCTTAAACCCTATAAAATTGTTTCTTAGAGAACTAAAATTGAAAATAAATAAATAAAAAAACCATTAAAGAGAACCTTATGTATTATTGGTCCATTTAGTATTGAACCACACATCCCCATTGGGATTTTTTTGGTCTATAAGCTTCATCCCCTTCTAGTTCTTCCACATCTTCAAGCAATGGAAGTTGGATGATGCATAATGTAGGAATGGATGGAGTTGTGTGAAAATGTGGGATGTATGTTGCATGGATGTTGTATCAACAAGGTGAATCCCCTGTGATCCTTATGAGTATTCAAGATGTGTATGGTGGTCTCTATAATCATAAAAGTTTACTATGTTAGAAATGATGACATTTTATTCAATATTGTATAGGTGTACTAAGTGAACTATGACATTTGCATGGTATTTTTAAAATTTGGGTCGTTTTTCAGTACTGCACAAATAGTAATCTATCAAAAAATATTTCTTTTCTTAAAACCTCTTGATCCTTCCCATAGCTAGTTTTCATCGAAGTTGAATTTCTTGCATTTCATTTTCCTCTTGCATGGTTTAAAGAGTCGAGTCAAAATGCCATCAGTTTCACGACCACTCCTTTGAGTAACAATAGCCTAAAATCAAGAACTAATTAAAATTTATCTAGCAAATTTTCTAGGGCTCTTCAAACCCATCTTATCTTAGGTGTAGATCTTTGGAATATGATTGTGAGAAAAAATTTCCAAAGTTGCTAAACAAACATAAATCATTGAGTTAGGGAGTTAAATCCAGTTGCTATATCATTGAATTTGGGAAGACCTTCTGACACAAGGGTCAATCACGAGGTCGCATTGGGGCCTTACAGTAATCAACCTTGTTTTGTTGGTATTGGTGTTGACTGTGCCCCCTCTACTTAGGTATAGTAGGTGGTACCATAGAGTCCATAATCTTTTAGACTTCCTACACAAGGTGACAACATAGGGAAGGTGGTGTTGTACCTGGGATCGACGTTGGCTAGACTCACTCAGACTCCTTGGATGGTTCCCCACTTCTCGGTGAGGTAAATTGCACCAGGGAATTAGTTCATTAAGTAGGTTGTCAACGTAACTTTACCAACCTCCGAAACTCAGCCCCTTCGCACATCGATTCTACGATGTTGGATTCCATCACCAACTAGCGCTTATTTGTGAGAAGGTTTGTTTGCATGCTTGACTCCTAGATTAATTAGCGTGTGTTGTTTTTTCTCCTTAGTTGGCCTTTGGATTGAGTTTGTGTCTAATGACATTTGTTTCGGGTTATTTCCTCATTTGATCAATACAAAATATGGATACAATTAAAATAAAAGGTAATAAAGAGGTAGCAAATAGCTCATACCTAACTTACGTCTTATAATTATCCAACATTGTTCTTTACACTTAGTGCAACAAACACCAAATGGAATGGTTTACAAAAGGTCAATTGAGAATGTTATTCTTATATTATTCTTATCTCCATAACTAACTTATTCTTCAACTTGGATTGAACAGAACTAATATTTGTATAGTTCTAATCTTGGCTTGAACAAAATTAATATTTGTATAGTTCTACTCTTGTATCAAACAAAACTAATATTTGTATAGTTCTACTCTTTGATTGCCTTATACATATTGCCAACTAAAACACCCAATATTTTCAACACACCAATTGATGGTTGGATTTCTTACTCCATAGTATTGACCCTCATCTTCAATGGACATTTCTTATAATAATTCTAATTTGCACAAATCCAACAAACAACAACCTTAATACTATGTTTTTCTTAGATCCATATGATAAATTTATCACGTCCTTAGTGTTTTCACATTTTTAATATGTTCTTAATATGTCCAAAATCAAGAGGGATATCACATTAAATTAGGTGGTTGACCACTAATATTGGTAATTGCACCCTAGTCTAATTGTGCATCCAAAACTAAAGATATAAAAAAATTATTTAGAACTGTGAATATGATGATGGACTACTAACTAACAACACGTGCACATGCAACTGGAGGTACAACCAAATAGGTACATGTCAGATATTTCTTCATCGAGTGAGGAAATATTAGGACAAATAGAGGCCGAAAATGCAACTGGATCTAGTAGATATGATAAGAAAATAAGGACCAGAGGTGAAAAAGTTAGAATAAAATTTTGTAGACGCATGAAATTTTCTCTTGCCAAAGGAGGATCATGCTCTTATGATGATGAGATCATATGAGACATAGATGTTCCACTCAGTTATAAGCATCTGGTGAAGCAATGGGTACCTAAGGAACTACCTCCTATAGATTTTTACTTCGTTGTCAACAATAGGACATATCGCATTGCACCATCCTCCTTGCATGGCTTGGGGCTATTTTCCATGGATGGAATAATTGTAAAATACAATACAGTAACTGAATTGATGGACTATGTCAGTCTGTGTTACAATTATAATGATTGGATGCGATTGGTCTGGTACATGTGAAGTATGTAGAGATATTCACTTGCCGCAAATTATATACAACTAATAAACAAGGATAAAACTAAGGGAGCGACTATATATATTTCTAGAAGGCCTAAAGCTTCTGGAAATATCGCAGGGTTTATAAACAACACACGACCCGGGACAACAAACAAACAACCGAATTGCATATTTGAGGGACGTGAAGAGGATCGGGTAGTCCTGTGCGCAATAAAAGAGATAGATCTCGGGGAAAATTTATTAGTGCATTACAAATTGAATCGAATAGAAACATTGACTAATAGTGTGCAGGTTCTTATGCAACAACTCTTTAAGAAACCTCTACTTATTGCATTATATTTTTTTATTATCTTTAACATTGTTGTAAATATTATATTTAACATTGTTTTTTTGTTATCATTAACAATTTTTTAAATATTTGGGGGTTCTAATTATATTATAATGTGGCAACATGATCGTGGAAAAGGGCCAGCCACAGAATATGTAAATTATTATCAATTTCCACTTTCATTTTACGTTTTTTTTATTATTTTCTTATATAATTATATTGAAATAACATTGTTTTTTCTGAAATTATATGTAGTCAGCAGACCATGTGGATCATGATTCCGTCGATGAGGAGGGGTTTTATTCTTGCGCTGACCCGATGCTCTCATTAAAAAAAATATCATTAAAGATAACTAGGAACTATTTGTCTTGTTAGATCATCCAAAACAAACTCCAGACATCAAAGAAAGGATCAAGCTCCTTATGTCACAACTTAACACATATAAGGTAATAACCATAATTTATTTTTATTTTTTTTAATGCACTCTTATGTTCAATTATGATACTTTGTTATTTAACTTTTACATTATCTCACGAAAAAACATTTTCTTTTTTATAAAGGAATATTTGGAGCTTGTTCAACACGGGGTTGGTAGTAGTGGCGCTACATAGACGCTACAGAGTCCTGATGCGGGAAATCATATAACTTCTAGAGAACTATTTACTTCTCCATATTCCACACCTCATTTAGATAGGAACCATGACACACACTGACAGGCATCCACACCTCGATAAGAGTCTAGAGATGGTGGCAGAGATGAGGATCATAGTGATGTGGTTGAGATGGTTGCATTTCCTGGAGCTATATGCGTGACAAGCATGGGGACCCTTTTGTGCACATTTTTGGTCGACGAAAATGGACTTTCATTAAAACAATCAAGACTCCCAAGTAGTTTTAATTCATATTTTAATCGTTTAATGTTGTCCTCATATATAAATCATCTAGATTATTAATTTTAAATTAATGATCATATCTTTTTGTGTGTAGGAAACGACCTTTTTTATAGGCATGTAGAGAGCAAGGCCTTGTCTATTTTTGGGGAAACCTTACGCATGAGGTGGAATTTCCATAATTCCAACCTAAAAAAGGAACTTATGGATTATCTTGAAGGCCTCTTTGGTGTAGACACGTTCAATACAAAAGTGGTCACATCTGCAGCGAGTGAATATTTAAAATATACCCGGGATGTTTATAGATGAATCTTGGCAAGAAATTCTAGGTATGAGCGTCCTCCCTCAATTCCAGAGAAGGAGTGGAAGGAGATCATATATGATGCAAAAGAGAAGATTTTGAAAAAATCAGGAGAACAAATAACTAGTACACCAAGGTAAATTACAAATTTTTGAATTCAATACTAGCTTTATTTTTCTTTAGATCTAAATAAAACTGTGGTTATATATAACATACTTGAAAATTTTTATGATAGGTTTCCTGACACTTCGAAGGCAACCAAAGAAAGGATTGCCAAACATGGCCAACACAAGCTAGGCCAGGGAAACTACTCAAGGTTAAAGTCACGAATCGTAAGTACCCAAACATCTTAAGAATATTATTTTTATTGCCTTACAACTTTAAGGTAATTGTAGCCAAAAACATTAAAAAACTATACCCTTATGCAATGCAAGACGACGACTTCGGAACTAAAACCATGGAGGAAGACCTCCAACTTAGTTACAAGTACAGTTATAAATATGTGGTTGATCATAGGAAAAGCATGGGGCAGACCCCAAGATTCAATTTGTGGGATAAGGTAAATAAAAATCAGTCCACATAAACCTTTTGTTACTTATAAAATATGTAAATGTTTGATATCATCCATAATTTAGTGCCTTACTTTTTTTTAATCAGGGTAGCAGCAGGATCAATGAAACCATTAGTACTAAACAATAGAGTGTTGATAGTGAAACACAACCATAAGATCATGGTGATCCCCAAAAACCCCATCCTAGTGAGGTGCAGCCCCAAGATGTTCCTGTGACTGAGTCCCACGACGGTAAAATGTCTATATATTAATCATATACTTAATAATTTTGTACTTATAATTTTTTACATTTCAATGGTAGAGAATGTCATATATGATCATCCTCGACCTAAAGATCAGGTGAACAGGCTGGAAGCCATTCCAACGGGGCCGACTAGAGGACCAGGTAAGTAATTACATTGCAGAGTTTTTTTTTAATATTAATGAACTACTTCAATGATATTTAAAAATTGGCCATATAAATTTAATATTTTTTATTTTTTTAGGTGATGGCCCCTCACAGTAGCATCCATGCCGTGAGTATGAGACCAGATGTACTCAGTGTGAAATGACTAAAACAACATCATTTTCTGAAGAGAACCCAGTAAACGAAGACATGGCCATGGATGATTTTCTTAAGAACTGGAAAGCAAAAAAGAAGACTAAAATAAATTCATGATGTCATGTAATAATTTTATAAGACAGTTAGATGTACATTATATAGATGATAATATACACAAGGCTATTTCTATGTCTTGTATATATCTGTGAATGTAATTTTGTTATACACTTAATGATAATTTTAGCTTCTCTTAATGATGCAACTTCCAAAAGCTTGTGACATGATATATGCAACTTTGAAAGTCTTGTGACAAGTTTCATTGTGTCTCACATGACAAAGAGCATTACCATTCTTTTCATTGTGTATTTTCATTGTGTCATGGACATGGTGTTGCTACTCAACATTGCCTCAAAACCTACTTATTCATTCCTATATGATATGTACAATGATGTTGAACCTTCCACAAATCATTGCAAGCAGAAAAATAAGCCAAGGACAGGAACCCAAGGATTTCAAAGTTAAGGTCTTGTGATTCCACAAGGTGGGATACAAAGAGGAATTGTTTCCATGCATAAGCATGCTAAATACCTTGATTGAGAATGTGGATGTAAAGCCCCCTAAAAGTACCAATATCGCATTCAAGGGCAAAGTTAATTTCTAAAAGTTTGTTTTTAGTTGTTTGAAGAATATTCCATGTCCCATAAGACTAGTTACACTCATTTATGGATTAAGGACCTTATTTTCGTCCCCTAATCATGGTCAGGTCCCGAAGACCCATCCCAGCTACACACAAAATCCTAATGGAAACCCTTTCTCATTCATATGAAAAATATCCCCTTTAAAGGGATGATGTTGTAGTTAAAGGCCTCGATCATAATTTATGGATTAAGGACCCTATTTTTATCACCTAATCATGGTCAAGGCCCCAACATAAATCCCTACTACACAAAAAATCCTAATGGAAACTTCATCCAACCCGTATGCAAAAGATTCCCTTTAAATGTCTCATGATGTAGTTCATGGCTTTAATCATGGCCTATTAACCCAATAATATTTTTTCAAGGACTAATTCCTTGGATTTATCCCCCAACCATGGTTAAATCCTTCATAGCCATCTTTGATACACAAAATATTATAACAATACCCATATCTCACTCAAAGNTTCATGATTCCCTATAGACAACATGTTATGTGGTTTAGGGCATTGATTATGTCCCTTAATCCCTAAAGGATTCATATATAAATGACCCAAGGGCCTTATTTTCCTCACTTGACCATGGCTAATTACTTAATGCACATGTCCCTAGTGAAAAATATTTCATAATGGTACACATATTCAACTTGGAGGCCAAATATTTCCTCTAAAGGGATTATGTTGAACATGATGTTCATGGATATTGAGCCTTACAAATCCATTTATGGAATAAGGACCTATTGTCCTCCCTTTGTTGTGGTAAATTCCTTGAGACCCATTCCTACTAGGAAAAAACTCATTATTATACCCATATCCTACTTATATGACAAATATTCACTTTAAAGGAACTATGTTGTAGTTTGAGGCCTTGATCATGGCCTATTAGATCAAGAATATTAACTTAGGTCCTAATTCCCTCAACTTCTGACCCAACCATGGTCAAGGCTCTAGTACCCATCCCTAATGCATAAAACCTTCTAATGGAATCCACATACCACTCTAATGATAATGATATCTTATATAGGGCATGTTTTGTGGTTTGTGGGCTTGTCCATGGCCCTTGTAGGTCCCCGAAAGATTCATTTAGAGCCTAAGGGATTTATTGTCCTATCATGCACATTATCAAGGCATTGAGACCCATCCCCATTATCTAAGGAATTATAGTATAAACCATGTTCCACTTGGAGGATATGGTAATATTAATATTAAAATTGCAACGTAAAACAATTTTTAATTTTTTTTTAAATAAATATTGTTCATTGCAATTGTGACGACAACTTAACTTGCTGTGACAGTTTTGCAATATGACCAACGAAAATTGGTCGTCGCAATTGCGATGACAACTTAACTTGTTGTGGTAATTTCTTTATATGACCAACGAAAATTTGTTTTCGCAATTACGACGACAACTTAACTTGCTGCAACAATTTTTCTATATGGCCAACGAAAATTTGTCGTCGTAAGTGCGACGCCAACTTAACTTGTTCTGACACTTTTGCAATATGACCAAAGAAAAGTTGTCGTTGCAATTGTGACGACAACTTAACTTGCTTCGACAATTTTTCCATATGGCCAACGAAAAGTTGTCGTCTCAATTGTCACGACAAATCAACTTACTGCAATAATTTAGCTATAGAAACAACGAAAGTTGTCATCGCAAAGGTCATTGAAATTGAGATGAAAAGTTGGTTTCACATTGTTTGCCTTTATTTTCGTATTGGCGACGATATTTCTTTTTTTGTTGCAATTGTCAGAAGTTCCCTGGGGTCATCTCTATTGCGACGTTAATTCAAGTTTGTCAAAATTTCCACGTGCCATAAAATGATGTTTCAGAGACTCAATATTCATCGCAATATCAATGACATAACATCGCAAGAGCGTCGAAATTGTCGTCGCAAAATGACCCAAATTTTCTAGTGGTAAGAGAATACATTATTGATTGATGTTAAGGGAATACGTTGAGAATGAGAGAGAGTCTATGTCTGAGGGGTTAGGGGAGATTTTGAAGAGAGACGCTTTCACTGTAGAGTGGCTAGGTGGGATGGGGAATGATATCATGATGTATCTATTGTAGTGTAGTGCGCAATCCTGAGATGAATTGAACGAAGAATAATAATGAAGCCAACCGTTGTGGATGTAGCCCAAATATTGGATGAACCACGTTAAATTGTGTGTCTGAATGTGTTTGTTTATGTTATTGTTCATGAATGTTTTGTTTATGCATCATTAAACCTATCTCTATTTGTTATATGAGTGATTCACATTAATTATGAATGTTCTTGTGAATGGTCTAGGTCACAATCTGTGTTATAATGGTGTTGAATAATTGAGGTTACCAATTAATAAAGGGAAAATAGACACAAAATATCGCGCACATGGTATATAAGTATTAATGAACATATTGATGACCTCACATCCCCTCATCTCTATAAAAACTTGGTTCCTATAGTCCTAGTAGATACCTTGGGTGAAACTTCACCTGCATGCAGGTGATTCCAAAAGGGTCAGTGTCTGAGGGGGTTTTTAGATAGATAAATTGAACCTAGGGTCTCACAACAACAAACCATCAATAGTGTGCTTGGGAAAAAAAGGGAGTAAATCCCTGTTAGCGAGAAAACCCCCATATGACTACACTAGGGTTCAGAATGTAGGCAGATCAATTAACCATCTAAAAGTAAACTACTTCTCTAACTACCCCAAACATACCCAAAACTCATAGAAGAAAATAAAATACGAGGAAGGTCGGGTAACTATACCTCTACTCTACATCCGATGATGACCTCCACGCGCTTAGAAGTTATGCTGACTGGATGCCGCCTCCCAAGGCTGTCCTGCATACAAATATTGACAAAAAGAAAGTGACAAGCATGCTATTCCATATACAAATTAGGGTTATATGTTAGAACATAAACCAATAAAAGCATTCAGTATACCATGATTTGGGACAAGAAAAGTAATTATTTTATTAATAACTCAATGATTATACCTTTACAATCAAAGTCGACTACTGCTCCACGAACCTGGTCTGCGCTCCTCTTTACCAAGCTCCAAGTGAAACTTTGTATAGATTCTCCTCTCAACCTTTTGATCTCTTCTTTGGAAGTGAATGGGTTCTGATGGAGGAAGAAGGGATAGTTGAGAAATGCAAAGGTAATTCTCACAAAAAGGATGCAACAACTTGGGCAAGGAGGGGATGTGAGACGAGAAGAGTTTCATTGTTCTTATGTGTAGATGTAAAATGAGACCCCAAAAACTTATTTTATATGCAAAAAGGATGGTTATTTGTTTGGGTGACGGGCTATAGGCAGTGGATTAGTTGGGAAACTACCCAATAGCCTGTAATCTCAACGAATTCCTTGCAACTTTTACAAGCATACGCGGGTTGTAGTGGTAAAAAATGTATATGTACATCTTCAAAAAATTGGTTTTTTAGAAGATAAACGCAGCAGTGCTTTGGAAAAAAATGCAAGTAAGAGGGATAAAGGAAAGGTATGCATGTGTAGACCAATTTAGGGTTATAAAACCTGTACCAATAAACTTATAATCAACCTATACCAAACAACCTGTAATCATTCTATACCGTAAACAAGTGCATCAACCATGCACCAACCTGTACCATAAACAAGTGCATCAACCATGCACCACACTATATCTCAACCTGTACCACGAATGAGTGCATATACCATGCACCAAATATGTACCAATCATGTATCAAATACACATAAACTATGAATCATCAAGATGTACCAACATCATCAACTATACACCTCATGTATGTGCCAACTCACCAACTACTTGTCTCAACCATGTACCCAACATGTACCTCAACCAAATACCAAATACATATACCAATATAACCATCAAAATTTCTCTATCAATACATCACACTATCCATAACCAAATACCATAAACCATTACATCAAACCATGTGCCACAACCTCTATCTGTAACATACCTCAACCAAAATCC
Organism: Picea engelmannii; assembly: GCA_009831015.1. Classification (NCBI taxonomy): domain Eukaryota; kingdom Viridiplantae; phylum Streptophyta; class Pinopsida; order Pinales; family Pinaceae; genus Picea; species Picea engelmannii. The sequence goes on along the minus strand of ML784190.1, from coordinate 277,163 downwards.
CTCATCGATTCCATCATCCAAATCTGATTTTTAACTCTGTAACAAACCTAGTGTATATGATCACTGCTAGTGGGAAAACCCACCCTGTAGCTACACCAGAGATTACAATGTAGGCAGATCAATAACCATTTAAAATTCTCCTACTTCTCTAACTACCCCAAACATATCCCAGACTCATACAAGAAAAGAAAAATGAGAAGGATCAGGTAACTGTACCTCTACTCTGCGTCCGATGATGATCCTCTCACCCTTGATAGCTTTGTTTACTGCAAATCTCCTCCCAAGGTTGTCCTGCATTCAAATAAATATAAACAGAAAACTACAAGCATGAAATTCATATATAAATCAAGGGTTAGATGTTAGAATAAAAACATGAATCAAATGAAAACATTCGACACATCATGCTTTGGGACAGGAAAAGTACTTCTTTTAATGATAATACAATGATCACTTACAACCAAAGTCGGATACTGCTCCATGAACCTGGTCTTAGCTCCTCTTCACCAAACTCCAACTGCACCTCTGTATGTATTTTCCTCTCAACCTTCTTCTTTGGAAGTATTATGGGTTTATGATGGAGGAAGGAAGGAAAATTGGGGAATTTTGAGGGAATTCTCAAAAGGGGCTGCAAATACTTAGGGAAAGGAGGGAATGTGAAACGGGAATAGTTTCACTTTTCTTATGTCTAGATATGGAATGATACCTGAACACCTCCTTTTATATGACAAAAGGATGGTTATTCGGTTGGGTGATGGGCTATAGGCGGTGGATTAGTTGGGAAACTACCCAATAGCCCATAATCTCAACGAATTCCTTAGAAATTTTTATTTTTTGCAACTTTTGCAAGTATATGTGGGATGTTGCGGTGTAGCATGTGTACGTATCCAGGTTGTAGTGGTGCAACAAGTGTATGTATGCAGGAAGTAGTGGAGCAGGGTACGTACATCTTCAAAAAATGGGTTTTTTAAAAGAGCAACTCAGTGATGGCTTTGCAAAAAATGCAAGTAAGAGGGCCAAAGGCCAGGCATGCATGTGTAGAGAAATTTAGGGTTATAATAGATGCACCCTAATGTGTGAGGTAAGATGAGCATCTGATGGTCGAAATACATTACAAAATATTCACTAATGTATGAAACGAGTGAGCCCGGGAGCATAGTTCGGGAGGTGCCATCTACAAAAATCACAATTGTATCTTTGAGGCGGGAATACCCATGCTTGGGATGAAATAAATCATGGTTTCCAATCAAATACATTGCATATCCATGTCATATAGCTATATAAAGTGTAGCCTCGAGAAATACACAATAGATCTACATCTCAAAATCAAACATATACAAGTATAGTATCCATCTTCAAGAATTCAATGACGCCTGATGTTTGGAGATGAGGCCTTTAGAGCTTGAGAAAAAACTTCAAGATCTTCAAAACTCAGGTAGGAGTGTAATATGAGTGTACGACTTCACTAACCAGAGTTCTTCGACGACTCGTCGGGAAAAGACAAGAGGATCTCGATGATCAGGCATAGAACTTCATTGATTTCTAACAAGGACTTGATTGGACTTTCGGGATGGATGGGCATGAGGTCAAGAAACAAATTGAAAAAAGACCGACTCAGTTTGGGTGAAAATTTCCCTTGGACAATAACACGAAAGATGATCAGACTCAGGCAGCATGACATTGACATAACTTCACGATGCAGGAGGCAAGGCAAAATCTCTATGTGTTTGGAAGAGTAACCAAATGGAGGAGGACACAACTCTATGTAGTGAGAACAACTTCCTAATGTCATATTATATCCCAAATCTTGACGAAAAAATAGAAGGATGTGCTTTGTCCAAGGGTGACTCATTGTGCTGCCAAAAAGAATATATATTTCCCATCCCCTCTTTTTGGGTTTTTTTATTTTTTTGTCTTATTCAATTTTTAAAAGGGCTTGAAAAAGAATAAAATAATGCTACATTACAAAGGAGGAATGACTGTCACAAGCATACTATTTCTAGGTGCAAGGAACATACTAATGCTCAGAGCAAGGAGACATGTACAAGAAAAGGACACTTAGGGAAAATTCCTCCATGGGTTAAGGTGTCAGGTCGCAAAGGAAAAGTGTTACAAGGCTTGTGTATAAGGAATGCTTCAAAGGTTCAGTTGACAACAACATGGAGTTGTCATTAGGCCAAATACTCAGAGATGCAAATGCAATTAGCAAGACAGAATGAAACCCCCTTCAATGTAATTTTAACGAGCCTGGAGAAGGTAAGCCCGGTAGCTTTTTCACGTTTAGAGAGTCTGGAAAAACATAAAAGAAGACTCCAGTGGGGTACCTTTTTAAGAAATAGTCTAGTTGGTTTGAAAAAGGGGTAAAATTTCACCGAAAATACATCTATTCAAAACCATTTTAATGAGTGTGACAAAGACAAGATCACTCGACAATCTTTTCAATTTTAAGGAGTCTGAAAAGAGATTAACTATGGACTCACAACCATTTTCTAGATTTAGTCTCCTTAGCTCGAAAAAGTATAAAATTTACTGAGGAGAACTCTCCCGGTGAGACGAATCTCCCGAGGTGTACCTTTTTCCTCCATAATCCACAGGCCAAAAAAGGGGTAAACTCATGCCAGTAGATGTTCTTCTAGACCAATTTAACGAGTGTGAAGGAACAAGGTCACTCGAGGATATTTTCGGTTTTAGGGAGTCTGAAAAGAGCTTAACTATGGACTCCATGGGGGGTCTTTTTTTTTAAGTAATCTTCAAGGCCCGAAAAATTTGATAAACCAAAACCAAGGACAATGTTCCTTTTTCGTAAATTTAGTCCCTCAGGCCCGAAAAAGGGTTAAAATTATACCTGAGAATACTCTTCTAGCGAACCGAAGTTCCTAGAGTATACCTTTGTTCATAAAATTGACCATCCAAACTGAAAAATGGGTAAACTACCATCGGACAGACGTGCCTTCAAATTTGAGTTTGGCAAGCGTGAAGGAGAACAAGATCGCTCGACAATCTTTTCATGTTTAGAGAGTCTGAAAAGGGATTCAAGAAGACTCCAAGGGGATGATTTTCTCAAGTAATCCCGAAGATATCACTTGTATCAAGAGGGGGAATAAAGGTCTCCCATGCCCCCATTGGATAAATGACGCAGACCGCACCCCTCATAGAACGATCGCCCTCACAGGACCTTCTTTCCACTCGGCCCGAAGAGCGTCAATACTCTTCTATCTCCCAATCAGAAGATCTACACCCACGGTTCACTTCGCACGACCCCTCTTCCTTTTCTTATCGAGGAATCAGAACTTCGCTACTTCGCAAGTTCTCTATTGATCCCTGGGTCCTCGAATCCCCGAGACCCGAGATGTCAGTCAACGCTGACTTTATCTCGCCTTGTCGGAACCTCTGTCCTTATCGCGATCTCGCTCCCTAGGGACTTCGCCACTCGCGATGTCAAATGATTTCTTCCTCGACTTCCGAGGCCCGAGATGCCGAACCACCGATATCTCACGTCAGCTGCCACGTCACCCTGTTGTGGCCCACACTATCCACTCAATCATTGGGACCTCGCGTATCGCTATATCGCGACTTCCACTGTGCATATTTGGAGTCTTGTCTCGCGAACTCCTGATATGCCAATCCACGAGTAGAACTAATGGTCCTCGTGATCCCGATCAATGGCTCATGCCCTCCTGAGTTTTGAACCTTTCTCCGTGCTTGCACTACAACCTTCCTACAATTCCAAGCGATCAAATAAACCCACCGATCTTCACGAAATATCCTTGGAGAAATTCGACCGTCCGTCCTTTCTAATTGAACTCCTCGAAATGATGAGGCACTCTTCCTCAGAACTCGCCACCCTACGCACAAACCTGCAATTTTCCCTGCAAGACTTCCAAGCACGACTTATCTATATCCTCCTTCGACAAACTCGAAGGCCTATCCTTCCTGAGCTTCTCTCACGATTCCCGAGTCTCTTCAGGAGAACTCTTTGCACGCACTCCTTGCGGCAAATCTTCAACAACTCCTAAGTGTTGAAGCTTCGACTCTGCGCACAAACCTGCAGCAACAATCTTAATTCCCTTTGCTTAGAATCGCAACTCTGAGACTTCGTTCAGCCTGTGCATGCCTTGCACGACTCCGGTGCTAAATCTACACTTCTGAGGTGAATGAGGACAAAAGCCTTCTCTAATTGAACCCTGCAGTCACGCACTCCTTGCGGACAAATTCAACTGCACTCCTTGCAGGAATCTTCTGGCTCACTTAGAGAAACAATTGAAACTCATTCACTCTCCCTCTTAGACTTCAATTCAACCATGAAATCACATACACAACATATAAAAGAAAATGTATTACAGGAAGCAAAAATCCATGAGCATAATATCAATACATAGAGAAATAACACATAACCATGGAATTGAATCAAAGATTTCTTTTATTAATTCAATATCTATACATGGATTTTCTCTACACAGTTCTCTTCTTTATCTTCTGCTCTCATGTTCAATAATGTTACAATGTACAAGTGAGGGTGTCTATATTCCATTTTCCCTCTCGAACTCTAAGCTATCAAATCTAGAATTTAATATTCTATCTACTTTACATTAACTATTTTAAATGCCTCATCTACCTAAGGATGAGAGCTTAAAGGCTCAAGGTCCATTACAATAAAAGTGCACTTCATTAACTCTACACATTAATGTTTGGCGCAACAATATCAAGGTGTTTCAAAATTTGTGCTGGCGCTGTCCAGCTGTCTTCCGCTCCACGCTGGCTCACTTGATGAGTAGTTGATGCTCCTACATCATACTCCTCGCCTTGAAAAAATATTCATGGGCTCCTATCCATGAGCTCCTGCACGGTCTGTCCATGCTTCTGTATCATTGCTTCATTTTCCCATGGCATCTTCCACTGGGTGGTTCTTCCATTTGACCAGATATTCAAAATACTGCTTTCGCCTGGTCTTTCTACCCACTCTCTTGTCCAGTATGCACTCCATCTGTGGCTTCTCTGTAACTGGCATCTGTTTCATCCACTAGATCACTGATTCCTCAGTTTCAGCCTCTGCTTCTCCAGCCTTGTATGGGTATAAATCCGAAACATTAAAGATCGGAGATATCCTGATGCCATCTGGCAACTCAATCTCATAAGCGTTCTCTCCGAATTTCTTTAGGACTCTGCATGGTCCGATTTTCTTCATTTTCAACTTGTTGTATATTCCTCTCGGGAACCTTTCCTTCCTCAGATGTGCCAGAACTAGATCACCAACTTCGAACTAAAGTTTTCTCTGATGTTGATCTGCTCTGCGTTTGTACTCCTGATTTGAATCAATGAGTCGCTACTTCACCTTGCTGTGAAGTTCTTTCATCGCTTCAGCAAACTCTTCTGCACTAGCACTGCTAGTAGTAGTCTGTTTTGACTCCCTGAGTTCATAAAATCCTCTCGGTTGTGTCCCATACACAATCTGAAATGGACTCTTCCCTGTACTTCGATTCACTGAATCGTTGTATGCAAACTCCGCTTGAGGCAACACATTGTCCCAGCACCAAGCTTCTCAACAAATCTCCCAGACTTCTGTTGACTACCTCGGTCTGTCCGTCTGTCTGTGGATGGTAAGCAGAACTAAATGCTAATTTAGTTCCTATCTTCTTCCATAGCGTCCTCCAAAAATGTCCAATGAATTTAGTATCCCTCTCCGAAACTATGCTTTTCGGCAATCCATGAAGTCGAATGACCTCCTTGAAAAACAAATTTGCGATGTGTGTCACATCGCTGGTCTTCTGGCATGGGATGAAATGTGCCATCTTTGAAAACCTGTCCACCATCACAAATATGGAATCAACCCCTCTCTATGTCCTTGGCAAACCCAATACAAAATCCATGCTGATCGCCTCCCATGGCCTCTCTGGTATGGGCAACGGCAATTAAAAACCTGAATTATGTTTCCTCCCTTTCAAATGCTAACAAATTCGACATCTGTCAACAAATATCTTGACCTCTGCTCGCATTCTTGGCCAAAAATATGATTCGCTTAACTTCGCGAATGTTTTGTCGTGACCAAAATGTCCTGCCAATACACCATTGTGCTTCTCCTTTAGCAGGTTCTCCCTCATGGAGCAATTCGGAATACATAGTTGATTTCCTCTAAACAACAATCCCTCCTGGATCATATAATCTATCCAAGGAATCCGATCTCTAAGAACTGGATTCTCAGCTGCTTCATATGCTTCTCCAAAATCTACATCTCCTGCATACATGTCCTTCAGGTTTTCAAAACCCAATGTTTTGACTCGGAACTCCTGCAACAGCAAACATTTTCTGCTCAAAGCATCAGCCACTTTGTTAGCAGTTCCTGAAATGTGTTTAATCACAAACGTAAAATTCTGCATATACTCCACCCATTTTGCATGTTTCTGGTTCAACTTCTCCTGTTGACTCACAAACTGCAATGCATGATTATCACTATACAATACAAATTCTTTCGGGATCAAGTAATGCCTCCACTTCTTCAGTGCCTGTATGATAGCATAAAATTCCTTATCATACGTGGAGTATTTTAGTTTTTCTTCATCTAGATTCTCACTGAAATATGCAACTGGTCTGTCTTCCTGACTCAGGACCCCTCCTACGGCATATCCGCTTGCATCACATTTCACCTAAAATGTCTTTTGGAAATCCGGCAACACCAACACTGGTTGCTCTGTGATCTTCCGCTTCAACAGATTGAAGCTCTTCTTAGCCTATGATGTCCAATGAAAAAATTTATGTCATTTATTTACTGTGTCCATCATCGATGCGCTAATTCCACTGAAATTTCTGATGAATTTTCGGTAGAAACTAGCCAAACCATGGAAACTTCTCACCTCGAAAACATTTCTCGGTGATGGCCAATTCTTAATCACTTCGACTTTACTTGGATCCATCTTCAATTCATTCTCTGAAACAACAAAACCCAAATAAATGAGCTTTGTCTTCATAAATGAGGACTTCTTCATATTAATCAACAACTTCTCCTGTTGTAGCTTCCTCATCACAATGGCCAAATGTTTCAGATGTTCAGCCTTCGTCTTACTAAAAATCAATATATCGTCTAGATATACGACAACAAATTTCCCGATGAATTCCCTCAAGACTTCATTCATCAGCCTCATGAATGTGCTCGGCGTGTTTGTCAAACCAAACGGCATGACCAGCCATTCGTACAAACCTTCATTTGTCTTGAATGTTGTCTTCCACTCATCACCTTCTCTCATGCGAATCTGGTGATATCCGCTCTTCAAATCAATCTTTGAAAAAAAAAATTCCCCACTCAAGCAATCCATCAGATCATCCATTCTCGGTAGTGGAAATCTGTACTTGATGGTAATTTTGTTGATCTCTCTTGAATCGGTACACATTATCCAACCTCCATCCTTCTTCGGACTAAGCACTGTTGGAACAGCACACGGACTCAAGCTTTCTCTGACCAATCCTTTGTCCAATAGATCCTGGACCTGATTCTTTACCTCCTCATTTTCTTGCGGCGTCAACCTATACACAGCTTTGTTCGGCAAACTAGCTCCTGGTATGAGGTCTATGTTGTGACTCACACTCCTCATCGGTGGCAACGAACAAGGTAATTCATCCACGATGATGTCATCGAACTCTTCCAGCAGTTCCTGAATCTCGTCTGGCAAGTCGTCCACTCTTGTACTAGTCAGGACAATCCTCGGCTTCCTGACCACAAAGAATTGTGGATCTTCCTTCTTCTCCA
>ML784190.1:253624-263684 GCA_009831015.1 Picea engelmannii | reverse complement strand
TATATATATATATAAGCATGATGTGGGAGACTTGTGAATGAAATTCTTGTTTTCTTTTTGTTTAAAAGAAATATTTACCCTAACAGAATTGTTATTATAGGTCTCGCATCTTCAGACTCTGCATATTCGTATGTAATTGTTTTTGATTGGTTGCTTCTTCAGCAAAGATTGCATTACTCTGTATTTTCTATAAATGCGAAGAAATTTAATAGAAATCCTATATGGTATCGTTATAAAAATGTTTTGTTTCCTCTCTGCACACAACATATATAGGATATGTCATATGATGTTAATGTAGTAGCAAGTTTGTTTTATCTGCTTCCTGTAGTATTATCCTAGCATGATTATATCATCCAAAATTAGGGTGGTCTTACTCCTTGGATTACGTTTTTTCCCATATGCTTCATCATTCTCAATTGTTTTAAGTGGATTCTGTTTATAGTTTGAAACATACATATGCATATAATAACTCTGTTCATGCATTGATATATATTCGACTCTATTTAAAGTTTGAGACATATATGTGCATATAATAGTTATGTTCATTCATTGATGCATATTCGACTCTGTTTAAAGTTTGAAACTTATATACGCATATAATGGATATGTTCGTTCATTCGACTCTGTTAAAGTTTGAAACATATATATGCATATAATAGCTCTTTTCATTCATTGATACATAATCGATTCTGTTTAAAAATTGATTCTGGAAAATAAATCTACAATTAAATCCTACAGTCTATTCACTGAATTTTGAATAGTCTTTGTCTAGGTTCTTGCATGCATACAAGTGTTAAGGATCCCACTATAACAATAACCAATTCGTTCCGCAGAGGTAGAATACTGAATATTTAGGTACAGGAAAAGACTTACAGCAGTTATATGATCATTAAAATAGATACTAGAACTCTTTCCATATAGCGATAACATGTACAGTATCTCCAATATAAAAATCATTCAAACAAATAGAGTTTAGAGTCAATATCTAAACTAAGCTTGCAGAGAAAACAAAGGGAACAACCATGTTCCTCCCAACCATAGAACCGAGCAGCCACGATTACTTGCCTGATTCACCCCCTAGCTTGACCATGAGTCCATAAGGGTGAACTTGGAAATCCCTCTACAACACTGTCCTTCAATTCAGTCACCTTTTCTCCTTGCCTCACACCCTTCCAGTGTTCATAACAGCAAGTGAAAAGAAAAAAAAACACAATATACTCTCTTCCCTAGCATACTTAGTAGTGTCCTACCTCCTCACATATGCTTATTTGTAACTTGCCTAGGTCTTTTTCCTTCTTTGGAATTTTCGCAGCTTCCTAAATCCCTGGTTTTCAGAGGCTGCCAATGGCCAAATCATTAATTTTCCACTTGTAAAAATCATCCCAGGGGTAGTTCCAACATGTTCCCCCAATCATGGAGTCATGGTCAGCTACTTTTAACATGGTTGTTCCATTTGTCTTCCTACAATCAATATAAAATATTATGTTTTCAAACAAGTGTCATTGTCAAATAGTTAGTTGGGTCAAATCAGAGTTCTACCCAACAGTCATAATAATTTATTACAATTAACAAATTCGGAATTCGGAATTGCCATAAATGGAAAAAAAATTCCAAATTCGAATTTACCAAAAACAGAATAATTTCCAAAAAATTTAAATTTCCAAATTATTTTATTTTGGGGGATGTCACAAAATGCATCACCAATATGAGCGTTGACACCACAACGTTCATAGAATATACATAATCATGCCCAAGAAACATATTGAAATCTAACGGGCCTTGCACAACTATAACATCGACAAGGACATTCTTCCAACCTAATGAGATAGGAAACTGAGGAAGAATCCCAAAATTTTCACTAGGACGTCTGTCAAAATCCAAAAGCTCATGCGAAGTAGGCACAAGCTCGGGAGATCCCAAGACTTTCCAAACCGAGGAGGATAAAATACTTGTAGAGGCTCCTTCATCCACAATACATCTATAAATGTTTGTTGAATTAACTTCAAACCTTACTCGAAAGGGTGCGAAAGAAGGAAAACGAGGCTCAACAAGGTCATTCCAATCAAAGTAAACCATCCTAGGGCTTAGAGGGGGTGTGCTTGAAGTGAGAAGAATGCCCTTGTTCTGAAAGTACTGAACTGAAAATCCTAAAAACATAGTCAGTAGACACATCACTCCCCGAGAGAAGAGTGGGATCAACTAAAGATTTCATCAGCATGACGACTTTGGTAGACTCGACACTCTCCAAGAGAAGAGTGGGATCAACCGAAGACTGGATCAGCGTGACCAATTTCTCAACCATTGGTTGAATAAGCTGCGAGACAACATGGTCTACAAACACATCACCCCCCAAAAGAGGAGTGGGATCAACCGAAGAATGTATCACGCGACCATGTTGGTATACTTGACACTCTCCAAGAGAAGAGTGGGATCAACCGAAGACTGCATTGACATGACCACTTTCTCAGCCACTGGCTATCTAGGCTACGAGGAAACCTTAAAAGACTCAGAATCAAAATATTTTGTAGATAGGGACCACAATCTTTGTACCTCTGGAATGCTAGGGCACAAATGCGAAAGGTGATCTCCCTTTCAAATATTACAAGGGAACTTAGGATTACGTCCTATCCATCTAGGTTTCTCAATAGAATAAATTCCCCTAGCATGACTAGCAGTGGCTGGTTACACATCTCCAACATGACTTGCAAAGGTTGGTGATGGGTCGATAACATGACTCGCAGAGGACACATACTGATTTCCAATATGAATAGAATTGAATGGAATGTTTCCCCCAGCATGACTTGCAGAGGTTGGGTGTCGGTCTTCAACATGACTTGCAAAGGTTGAGGACCTATCTCCAACATGAATCACACAGGCTGGTGATTTCTTCTTTCTATTTTGTTTCGACGTTCGGTTACTAGTAAATTTATTTTCACCAGAGGTGGGAGAAGGAGGAGGAGAAGACTTTTCTAATGAAGGAACATCAACATGGTGCCCATGACATAAGGTGCTTAACTGAGAAGCGTCAATATCATTCAGGACATTTGGAATGGTACCCAACCAAACCGGTAGTCCTACATTCAACCCAGGAATGTACAAAATGTCCATCATAGGGACACGAACATTTCTAAAGAAAGGAAAAGCACAAGAATCCCCTTGCGAAGGGGTTCCTTGGTTGGTATAGTCAGTAAATATATCCATGAAGATCTTATGCATAGGTTCTCCCCTTGTGGGATCGTTCAAGTCCGTAAAATTCTCACACACTGACTCTGATGAACTAGTGTTATAAAAAGAAACGCCTATAAAGAGGCAGCTCCATGTTTCTAAGTGGAAGACTAAAAAGTCCTCACGACCGGTGGAGTGGGTGGTCTACCACCTTAGGTCATAGACCCAAATAAACGACTGACTAACTCACTATGTAAAACTAAGGAGAACAGATCACACATTAGAAAAATTCCTATAAGATAAATCAAGCAAACCACTATATAGTAGGAAGAATAGTTATTCCAACCAACACTAGAGCAACTTACCAGTGCAAGTACAACTTGAACATGGAATCACCCTCTGGGTATACTCTTCAAAGTATGACCCAACGTCTACCCTAGGTATCGTGGTATACCCCAACAGTCACCTATGTAAGTCCCTAGAACAAAGGCAACTAAGTTTCCAGCTCACAAACAGTCACCAGGTGGGTATAGTCGACAGACGGGTGGACCACAATGAGCAGGATAAAAAGTCTGAAACATATCAAGGGTATCAAAATCAAGTGGTCTAGAAGACAACTGAGGATATTGAATGCATTTGAGGTCCAAGAAGCTTTGTAGACAAATGCGAGTGATAGTAACTCACGATAGATCCTCAATATGCGTTCCCCACTACGTTTAGTCCATATTTGGAGGGGTTATCTCTACTTCCTTTCCACATGCGACCTTGTGTTTAGCCCCTGTGTTAGAGGGGGGTCCCGGATAACTTTCACGCCACTAGACTTTAACACTCCCTGACTTTGAATCCAATGTTTGATTTAATGTCCTTCAAGAGTTTCCTCTCAACCGAATTCAAGGCCCTAACCGTAAACTAGTTGGTTGACCCTACAAACATAAAAGGTCTAGTTAATTTTAGATTTAACGTTCATTTTAATGGCTTGATTTACTCAACAAGGGTGCGGTAGTGCAACTAATGTTGTTAAGACTCTTGAGAAAAATGAAACTTATAAGAACACTAGAAAATAAGGATTATCTTTCTTATTTTTCTTTTGAAATGCTTTCAAGATGAGAAGAAAACACAACACTATGCTAATTTCTTTTTCTTTTTCAAATAACAATGCAAAGCAAATTCAAAGAAAGAAAGAGACCTAAAAACTAAGTTTTTTTTCTATTTTCTTCCAATCAAAGCAGAAGTAACAAAAGATGCTAAAAGAAACTAATGAATACACGATTCATGGCCCCCCAACTCATTTTCCTTAAAATCAAAGATAAAAATAAGCTAAAAATTCTATGAAACACAAGAAAATCAACAAGACAAGTAAACCAGAATCTAAACCTAGGATATGGTTGTAAAAACATAGACTCTGAACTTAATCAAGAAACCCTGAGAAGTAAAACCTCAATTAGGGAAGAGGTTGACTGCCTCTTCTTAAAAACAAATTCTTCACACAGGTAATCTATTGATGCTTAAGCAGCCTGGGTATGTACATGGGTTGTCTATAAATCACGACGCATATTTGCATGTTGTCCCATAACAGGGCACGTACACCTATGTAATTTCTCAAAAAAATAAATAAACAGACTGAATGATAGGGTAGGGAGAACTGGTATGGCACCAACAAGTGACCAGAATACCTTAAAATACTCAACAGACTCAATAGAAACTCAAAAGGTATGAAACCAATCAAACACCCTAAAAATCCCCTAAAACCTTAGAGGCTTCCCCAGTATGGTCACCAATTCTTCTAGTGGGAAAACCCCCCCTATGGCTACAACATGGTTTACAATGTAGGCAGATGAATAACCGTTTAAAAGTCTCCTACTTCTCTAACTACCCGAAACATATCTCAGACTCATACAAGAAAAGAAAAATGAGAAGGATAGGGTAATTGTACCTCTACTCTATGTCCGGTGATGATCCTCTCATGCTTGATAGCTTTGTTGACTGCAAACCTCCTCCCAAGTTTGGCCGACATTCAAAGAAAGATAAACAAAACACTACAAGCATGCAATTCATATATAAATCAAGGGCTAGATGTTAGAATAAAAACATAAATCAAATGCAAAGATTCGACACATCATGTTTTGGGACAGGAAAAGTACTTCTTTTATTGATAATACAATGATCACTTACAACCGAATATGGCTACTGCTCCATGAACCTAGTCTGGGTTCCTCTTCACCAAGCTCTAATTGCACCTCTGTATGGATTCTTCTCTCAACCTTATTCTTGAATGATGGGTTTATGATGGAGGAAGGAAGGCAAATTGGGGAATTCTGAGGCAATTCTCACAAAAGGGGATGCAAATGTTTGGGGCAAGGAGGGGATGTGAAATGGGAATATTTTCACTATTCTTATGTATATATCTGGAATGAGACCCCAACACCTCCTTTTATACAACAAAATGATGGTTATTTGGTTGGGTGACGAGCTATAGGCGGTGGATTAGTTGGGAAACTACCAAATATCCCGTAATCGCAACGAATTCCTTGCGATTTTTTATTTTTTGAAACTTTTGCAAGTATACATGGGTTGTAGAGGTTCAAAATGTGTATGTATGTGGGACGTAGTGGTGCAAAAAGAGTATGTATGCGGACAATAGTGGAGCAGGGCACGTACATCTTCAAAAAATGGATTTTTTAGAAGAGCAACTCAATGATGGCTTGGAAAAAAATGCAAGTAAGAGGGCCAAAGGCTAGGCATGCATGTGTAGATAAATTTAGGTTTATAACAATCGCATACCTGCAAACCTTCCTTAACAAGATAAGTTAGCATTTTCATCAAATTTTACTTTAGTCTCACATGACTAGTATTGGATTAGTGAACAACCCTAACTTGAAATAATCATAATTGTGTATCTGTAATGACTAAAGATATGAAAATAGTACACAATGTTCTTCAGTGTATTTTATGAAATTCCCCCAGGTTTCAATACTTGGAACCTCTCAGAAAAGGAGTTATAGCAAAAATGGCATACCTTGTTGAATTCTGGCTTATTCTAGAGAGAGAACTTGTGGAGCGTGCCCCGCATGGAATGTTTGTTGTATGGATATGAAAATGATACAAAGAATACTAAATCCTATACTATAACCAATGCATTTTGTCTTACTAAATTATGATATGTGATGAAGAAGTTATGATGTTTTTACCTGAAACACCTGTTTTAGACTAGTTTCAAGACTAGCCACAAACCCTATTTTCCACGGAGTGTAACTCCAAAAATACAATGACCCACAAGATGAAATTTGTATCAAAACTACTTGGATATGTTTCCTCAACGACCTCCCAATTTCATGGTATGAGTCATTATAGAAAAAAATTTATGGTGAAAATGGTGATATGACCTGTAAATAACATACCTTAGAAAACATCATCAAAATAATTTATCCTCCCTTGAATTTCAGCCTTCTTTACTTCACCTTCCCTCTGAAATTCGACTTAGATATCCTTTTTTTACCTCAGTAACTTGTAGATATTCAATATGCTCAAGTGTGATTAAAAATGAGAGACCCTTGCCTCTTATTTATATGTTCATGTGGCTTCCTCAAGCGGTTACCTTCTAACCATCTTAACCAACTTTCCTTTTTTAGGACTAACCCACTTCTAACCACTTGCCCACTTAGTAATTTCTCCATTAAATTTATTATTTAAATAATTTATTTTTTATCCACTTTCACTTATAGTACACTCATCATTTCACTTTATTATTTAAATTACCTTCTAACCATCTTAACCCACTTTCCTTATTTTAGGGCTAACCCACTTCTTTGCAACCACTTTGACTACTTTGACCTTTTGGGGCTTCTAGATGACTCATGAGGGTTCTCCAACTTCACATGGCCATAAATCTCTATCCGTGAGGAGTTATGTGACGTTCCACGTACCACTGGAAATGACATGACATGTACTATCCATGTAGAATAGTCTTGCCTACAAATATATCAAAACACATACCATTATCCATCAAACAAACTTGGGTCCATTACCTAAACATTTATGCTACCAGAATTTGATACCATACTTTCTTCAAGGGTTTACATCAATGAAAACCAACCCAAATAACCAACAACGTGTTTCCTCACGGTTAGGGAGATATGGCCTTGTAAAGTTAGAAGCCCCAAAAAGTGGTCAAGAAGCCCCTAGTTGGTTACATTTCTTGGTGAAAGGGTAAAATGGTTATAACAAGAAACCCCTAAAATAAGGAAATAGTTTACCTAGCACAAGTATAAATACACCTCAAAGAGTCTCTCATTAACAATATCTATCTTATGAATGGTATGGTATATATTTTGGAAGATATATTAGTGAATCTGAGGTTGAATGTGACATTTTTATGAAGTTGTGAAGTTATGAAGTAGAGAAAGTTTTATAGTTGTAGAAAGCTGGAAACCCTAGTTTTGTGAGGTTATCCACAAGTTGCAGAAGGACATGTCGCATACATAGGAATGTTGTAGGAGGACAGATCGTGTATCTGAGAAAAATGTATGAAAAATAATGTATGGATGAGTTGCATCAAGGTTTGATGGTACAACATAGTTTCTACAGTAAATGAGATGGTATTCTTCATGTTTCATGAGTAAAGGTATGTATTTTATGTATTATTTTTAGGCTTGTATGTTGGATGGTATGGAACATGCTTAAGTCATGTCTTGGAGGCCCTTGATGGTACATGATTGCATATGGTTTAGGTGATATTGTTACATACTTGAGACATATATGTGGTACGTGGTATATGGTTGTTATGGTTCACTGTTAGAGACACATATTTTTTATATTGGCATATACATGAGGCTTATCTTATGGTACATATATGTGGTACTTGGTATATGGTTGTTATGGTTCACTGTTAGAGGCACATATTTTTTATATTGGCATATACATGAGGCTTATCTTATGGTTTAGGTGATATTTTTACATACTTGAGACATATTTGTGGTACTTGGTATATGGTTGTTATGGTTCACTGTTACAGGCACATATTTTTTATATTGGCATATACATGAGGCTTATCTTATGGTACATGGAATGAGTGATATGGTGTATGGTTGAGTCACATTTCATGATATATAGTATATGGTATATGGTATATGGTTGAGACATATTTCATGGTATATGGTATGGTACATGGTATGGTGTTGATGTGCATGTACATGGTTGATACATGGTATGGTACATGATGTTGATATTGAGAGGGGGGTGAATCACTATCAAGTACAATTTAAAACATTTTTCAACATATACTTAAAACATTCAACTATATCCAAAGAGAAATGAACAATAGTATAAGAGTTACACCAATACACCATAATACAACATGCACAATATATGAAAAATAACCAATAGTTTATTGTTCAAGGGAAGTAATGACTTCCAAAGGTAGCTACAACTTCCAAATGTAAAGGGAGGGATAAACCTCCAAGAGGAAGATGCAATCCTCCAATATCAAGAGAGAGTTGAACTCTCCATCCTTGCCCCTTCCTTCCATCCAAGAATATATGAGAGATAATAAAACTTTACATTAAATCATCACCATCAACCAATCATTACATAGAACCTGATAATGCTTCCTGAGACTTCTTCAATTTCTGCAATTCTTCAATTCGTGGAGTACTCTGATCCTGTAGATAATACTACTCAATGTATTCTTTGAAACTCCTCCAATTTTAACTCCTTGAATCCTCCCCAAAAGGAGTTTATAGAAAGAATGGTAGACTTTATTCAATTCTGGTCTATTCAGAAGACCCAACTTGTACCGCATGCCCCACGCTCAATATTTAACATACAATTCTAAAACTCGCACACAAGAAGCTACAATGTGTACTCTTTCCAATGGAAGTGGTACCACTTCATTTGTATTCTATATGAATAAGTTATGACTCTTTTACCCAGAACACTTGTTTATTGACTAGCTTCAAGACTGGTCACAAACCCTATCTTCCATAGAGTGTATCTCCATAATTATAGAGAATCAAGAGATGAAATTTTTACTAGAGGTACCTTGATATGTCTTCTCAATAAAATATCGATTTCACCATCTGAATCGTTATAGCAAAAAAGTTATATTAAAAATGGTAAGATGACCTAAAAATAGCATACCTTAGAACACATCACCAAAAGACTTCATCCTCCCTTGAAATACGGCCTTCTTTACTTATGATTTCCTCTAAAATTCAACTCGTATCAAATGAATGTATAATGATTTTTATTTATACCATTTATGTCACTTCCTTTTAACATTAGGGCTGACCTGACAGTTTCTTATTTTGTAATTATTTTCTTTAATTATCTTCAGGGCCTACATGTACTTCCTTCTTCAATTCACTTTGTCATCTTCAAAAATTCATTTCTCCTCAACCATGAGGATCCATGTGACGTGCCACATACCACCAAAAACAACATGATGTATACTATCCATCCATGGGTGTTGTATCTGCATGTTCATTTTCCTTCATGTCCAAATACCTTCAACAATCTTGCGATCCAAAACCCATGACTAGGGTTGACATCAATGACAACATCCAATCTTCCAACAATCTCCCCCTTTGTCATTGATGGCAACACTCATGCTCCCCCTATCATCATGATCCAAATTTTTCTCCCCCTTTGACATCAATGGAAAAGGTTAGGGCTGCTCCCCCTGAGTTTAATGGAAAAATGTAACTCTCTTCTTTGGGGCTGCTCCCCCTGAACATGTGGCACTCAATAATACTTCATCCTTATTTTTGGTCATTGGGACTTTTTCTTCCTTAGAATCCTTTTTTGTGGCTTCTGTCTTCTCTCTATTCTTCATGTCTAGGATGTATATGTTGTTCGGTCTTCTTGTTGCAGTTGCAACCAATCTTCCTGAGTTATTTTC
>ML784190.1:222468-253574 GCA_009831015.1 Picea engelmannii | reverse complement strand
GTTGCAGTTGCAACCAATCTTCCTGAGTTATTTTCTCTGATTTTACATTTTCGAGAATCAAACGTAAGAGTGTATCCTTGATCACACATTTTACTAACACTGAGTAGATTATGATTCAATTCTTCAACCAATAGAACATTCTTACATTTTTTCTTCCAAACTCTACTACACCTTCTCCAAGTATTTTAGCAGATGAGTCATCTCCAAATGCAACATTTCCATCCTTTCTCTTCAAGCTGATGAATTTGTCTTGATCCCCGGTCATGTGTGAAGAACATCCACTGTCTATGTACCATTCATCTTATTCTTTAAATTCTTCAACGGTTAATTCTATTCGACAATCTTCATTGTTTGGAATCTCTTTCCTTCTCCATATTGTGGTTGGCATAGGGACATGTTCATTCATATATCTGCAATCTCGTGATTTGTGACCAAGATAATTGCATTAGTAGCATACAATATTTTTTTCCATCAACGGGTAAAATGAATTATAGCTTCTGTTGACAAATCCACGATTATTTCCATATCTTTTGTTTACACCATTCATGTTTCTTGCGTATTTGTTCCTTTCATTGATTCTGCAATTAATTGTCTTATGTCCAAAATTTTTGCAAGTAGAACAATGACCAAGAAAGAAATCTTGATACCTGGGAGTAAGTGACCTTCTTTGTGATGTAGTCCATATAGGTTCATGATCTACTCTTTTGTAGTTTCCTTCATACTGATTGAAGCTTCTTTGATTCCTGAAGGTAGGAGGTCTTCTTGGATATTCACCTCTTTTGTAATCATTCCTTCTTTCTGGTATCCTGGTCCACTTCTCATCAATTGTCTGTGTAGCTCTTTCTTCAACCTTCTTGTTGGTATTTGCATCTTCTTTGTATGAAGTTTCACTCATGCATCCAATATGTGTTAATTCTTTTGGAACTTGAGAGTTTCTTAAGCTCTTCCTCAATTAGACACCTTCTTGTTCAAGTTTCTCACAATCTTCTTCTTTCTTTATCATTTGGACCTTCTTTACTTATGTTATTCTTCTTTCTTCTTCGAGTAGAGTTTTCAAGGAAATGGTTTCTTCTCTTAGTTTCTGAAAGTCTTCTAATTATTTCTTTAAGCTTACAACTATATTTTCATAACTACCCAATTCACTTCTTAGTTTTCTACGTGTGTCTTTGAGCTTGTTATTTTCAATCTCAACATGCTTCAATTTTTTAAGATTCTTATCTTCTTGTTGAATCATTTCTACTTGATGATTTTATTCTTCTTCATTGTCATCTCTTTCAATCCTTGGATGAGGACATTCAAATTCAACATGTCCTACTCCTTCACAATTAAAGAAAAATAACTGACCTTTATTTTCTTCTTTGAAATCTGAGATCTTGTAATCTTCTTCAACTTCTTCTTCTTCTTCTTCTACTTATTCCCTTGCATAAAGGTCTTGTAGCTTGTCCCAAAGCTCTTTTTCTGATGCACATGATCCCACCTTCGATTTCACTGAATCTGTCAATCCATCCAGGATGGTATCTATTGTCAGTTTGTTGTTCCTTTCTTCTTCCTTATGATCTGCAGTCTTTGGTTTCTTCAAAGCATTGTAACCCGAAGCAACTGAGAACCAAACATCTTCCCTAAGAGATTTCAAGTAAGTTTCCATTCTATTTTTCCAGTATTCAAAACTCCTTCCATCAAATGGTGGAATCCCATTTGGAATGTTGTCTTCCATTTCTGCATAGGATCTTCCTTCCAGTGGTTAAACTGTATTGAAGGTAACTCGCTCTGATACCAATTGTTGATACTGAGAGGGGGGTGAATCAGTATTAAGTAAAATTTAAAACCTTTTTCAACTTATACTTAAACCATTCAACTATATCCAATGAGCAATGAACAATAGTATAAGAGTTACACCAATACACCATAATACACCATGCACAATATATGAGAAATAATCAATAGTTTATTGTTCAAAGGAAGTAATGACTTCCAAAGGTAGCTACAACTTCCAAATGTAAAGGGAGGGATAAACATCCAAGAGGAAGATACAATCCTCCAATATCAAGAGAGATTTGAACTATCCATCCTTTCCCCTTCCTGCCACCCAAGAATATATGAGAGATATTAAAACTTTACATCAAATCATCACCATCAACCAATCATTACATAGAACCTGATAATACTTCCCGAGACTTCTTCAATTTATGCAATTCTTCAATTCTTGGAGTACTCTGATCCTGTAGATAATATTACTCAATGTATTCTCTAAAACTCCTCCAATTTTCACTCCTTGAATCCCCCCCAAAAGGAGGTTATAGAAAGAATGGTAGACTTTATTCAATTCTGGTCTATTCAGAAGACTCAACTTGTACAGAATGCCCCGAGCTCAATATTTAACATCCAATTCAGAAAAATGTACACACAAAAATAAAGTCTGTACTCTTTCCAATGGAAGTGATCCCACTTCATTTGGATTTTGTATGAAGAAGTTATGACTGTTTTACCCGGAACACCTGTTTATTGACTAGCTTCAGGACTGGTCACAAACCCTATCTTCCACAGAGTGTATCTCCATAATTATAGAGAATCAAGAGCTGAAATTTTTACTAGAGGTACCTTGATATGTCTTCTCAATACCATAGTGATTTCACCATATGAATCGTTCTAGAAAATGTTTTATAGAAAAAATGGTAAGATGACCTGAAAATAACATACCTTAGAACACATCACCAAAAGACTTCATCCTCCCTTGAAATCCAGCTTTCTTTACTTCTGATTTCCTCTTAAATTCAACTTGTATCAAATGAATGTATAATGATGTTCATTTATACCATTTATGTCACTTTATTTTAACATTAGGGCCGACTTGACACTTTATTTTAACATTAAGGCCGACTTGACACTTTCTTATTTTGTAATTTTTTTTCTTTAATTATCTTCAAGGCATACATGTACTTCCTTCTTCAATTCATTTTGTCATCTTCAAAAATTCATTTCTCCTCAACCATGAGAATCCACATGATGTGCCACATACCACCGGAAACAACATGATGTATATTATCCATCCATGGGTGTTGTATCTGCATGTGCATTTTCCTTCATGTCCAAATACCTTCATCAATCTTGCGGTCCAAAACCCATGACTAGGGTTGACATCAATGGCAACAACCAATCTTCCAACACATGATTGGTACTTAGTATACTTGGTTGATGGTTGAGGCATTTGGTAAAGGTTGAGGTGCATGGTTGATGAATGGTTTGGTATAGGTTGACATGCATGGTTGATACACAGTTTCATATAGGTGATGGTGCATTGTTGATGCACTTGTTTTGGTATAGGTTGTGGTACACGGTTGATGCCTGGCATGGTACATGTTTGATCCAGATTATTTTCGGCACAAAATAAGAGCGGAGATATAATAAATAAATGCACAAAGATATTGCAGATATTCAATAATATAACAGAAATGTATCAGATATGCAACCATAAACACAGATATACAGTAATACACGATTTCTATTAATCAGAGAATGTACAAATACTGTAAAAATACAGAGTGAAAGACTCGCTAGAATGGTGGTAGCTTATCTCTGAGAAGAGATGTGACGGCTACTCGCATTCGCAAGAAGATGATTACAATGAGGCTCTGAAGGCCTTTCTACAATAGACGGGAATGTCAAAATTCCTAGACATCCAAAAACCTAACCCTAGGAGATGAAGCGCCAAAAGTCATGTGGGCCCCGTTTGGGTAAGTTAGTACATCAACTTCTCGGGGTCGTAACTTTTGCATACGATCTCCGTTTTAGGCGTGTGATAGCTCGTTGGAAAGGTATCATCGAGGAGATTCATTTTGGGGGCTCCATCATGCCTTTAGATATCATTGAGAACCTCGATCTTGAAAAACCTTCATTTAGGCCCTCAAAATGGCCCCAAAAGTTAAAACCTGCTAAAAATAGTAAATTGCCAAAATTGCCAGAAAGTCGTTTTGAGACATTTGGAAAAGGTGGGTGGCCACCGATATCCACCTGGATCAATGTTGATGGTTGGTACATTCTTCGGTACATGGTTGAGACACATAACCTGTGATGGTATGTTAGTGATATTGGTACATGATTGGTAGAGGCATGTGTTGGTGATGTTGGACATCTAGTTGAGAGGTTTCCTTGGTATATGATCCATGTGAGAGGATCAGGCTGAGTATTGGTGATAGTGACAAGTTGGACAAGTTGAGAGTAATTGGTTGGATACAATGACAAAACATGTTACAAGTTTATGTGACAGTGATAGTGATAGTGGCAATGATAGTGATAGTGAGAGTGAAAGTTATTGTGGTAATGATAGTTTGTATACAATTATACTTAAGGGAGGTTGGACGAGCCAAGGAAAGGGGGTTGTATCCTCCTTCCGGCGGGAGCTGAAGAATTAGGGAGTTTGAGTGTCCTTCAGGTTGGAGCCTAAGAACTAGGTGGTTGTAGCCACCTTCTGGTTGGAGCCGGAGAACCCTGGGGGTTGTAGCCTCTTTATGGTTGGAGCTAGAGAATTCATGGAGTTGCAGATTCCTTTAGATTGGATCCTGTAAATAGGGGGTTGTAGCCTCCTCCCAGTTGCAGCAAGAGAATTGGGAAGTTGGTGCTTCATATGAATGAATTCTTGATATATATAAGAAAGCATTCTGTGGTTTTCTCCCATTTGGGTTTCCATGTAAATACTGGTGTACCGTGTTCTTGATTTGATGTCGATGTGATATTGCTTATATATATATATATATTGAATGAAATCATAGATGATATATTGATGTTAAATTGTTGAACATTGTTGATAAAGTGAAAGAATATATATTGTGGTTAAAAGTGGTATAAAGTTCTCATACCGTTTCAACCCCCCTCTCAATATTCCAAAATTGGTATCAAATAAAGTTCATTCAGGAAACATTTTAACCACTGGAAGGAATATCATGGAGAGCAACAATTTGTATAAGAATGGAATACCACAGTTTGATGGAAAGAACTATGCATTCTAGAGTATAAGGATGAAAAATTATGTACAAGCACATGGATTTTATGTTTGGAAATCAGTAGTAGACGGATAGAAAGATCCTTCCACTCCCCTAATAGATAACAATGGAAAGAAACTCAGTCAAAATGATTCGATGGCTAAAAATGCTATCATGAATGATCTCGCTGATTCGATATGCATCAAGGTTATGCATTGTGATTATGCAAATAAAATATGGGAACAACTTTAGAATTTTTATGAAGGGGATGCTAAATTCAAGGCAGCCAAGCTTCAAACTTATAGAGGTCAATTTGAACAGTTGAATATGAGGGAACATGAAAACATTGCATCTTATTTTTTATGAGTTGATGAAACAATGGATGTAATTAAAGGATTGTGAGAAGAAGTTGATGAATCTATAATTGTTCAAAAAGTACTAAGATCTCTTCCAATGAGATTTGATCTTAATGTTTCAACACTAGAAGAAAGATAAAATCTGACTACGATAAGCATGGATGAGCTACATGAAATATTTACATCTTATGAAATGAGAATAGGAAAATTCATCCACAAAAGAAGAAACTTTTAAAGCATCTAGAAGGACAAAGAAGAACAAAAAGTCGCAGTCAAAGAAAAATTGAATCTTTAGCGATGATTCATATGAGGATTAAGAAATGGCCAACTTTGTAAGGAAGTTGAATAAAGGAACCGAAAAGTAGAAAGGTATTCTTCCCTTAAAAAAATTTAATTGTGGTAAAAATGGTCATTTTACAAACAAGTATAATTATGCTAAGAAGGTATATAGTGATGAAGAGGAAGATCCCAAGAAAGAAAAGAAATATCAAAAGGGAAACCAGAAAGATAAAAGGAAAGTCTTCAAGAAAAATATCTACTCAAGAGAAGATAATTCTTCATCTAATGAAGATGATGACAGAAACAGTGACTTAGAGAGAAAACTCTTTATGTCTACATAAAATAAGAAAAACAACAAAGAAGGTGAAGTGGATATTGAAGAAGAATTAATTAGTGCTTTAACTAAGATGAATAAAGAAAGGAAGAAAAAAATCATTCAAAGAATAAAATATATATTTGAAACTCCAACTTGAAGAATGAAAGAGAAAGGAAGAAGTAATGCAGATCCAAATGATAATGAAGGAAAAGGAGTGTGAGAAGTTTGAAAAGGAAATTGTAACATTGAGAGTTGAATTCAACAAACTCAGTAAGAAATTGAAAAGTTCTCAAGTGTTAGAAAACATTCTCAATAGTCAAAGTCCATATAGTAACAAATATGGACTAGGATACAAGAATGTTCATTTTGAGGAAGGTTCAAGCTCTATGACGAAAGCAATAAAAAAGAGGAGTTATGCATACGTTCTCAAAGGAAGGAATCATTGTCAACAAGAATTAGAAAGGAATGAATGCATAATACCTTCTACATTTAGGTAGCAAAGAAGCTTCAATCATTGTGAAATAAACAACCAAAGATAATACTTTGATTAGCTGAGGCAGGATTTCAGAAGGACTACACCACAAAGAATATCATTCACTCCCATGTATGCAAATTTATTTTATGGTCATTGTTTTAATTGTACTAACTTTGGACATAAAGTTGCAGATTACATGGTTTATGAAAGAAATGATCAGGAAGGAAATGCTTATGTGGCTCCACATAACATTGAATGTTACAAATTCCACAACTATGGATACATAGCTTGAAATTGTAGAAGGTGAAGAAATAATTCACACAACAAAATTATGTGATACAAAATCAGAAGATAAATGCACCAGAAAATTCTCATATGCATTCAACAAATTTATAAATTTCCAAAATGCTTCTTTCTCTTTATTCATTCCGAAGTAAAAAAAAACTTCTTTCATTTACAAAGGGAAAAATTCCCTCTTTCATTGCAACACTCTCTTTTATAACATAAGAGGAGGTTGTCCATATTCTATAACTGTCATCATGTCAGATGAATGTTACAACATTTTGTTTCACATTCCTAACTGGGACTTTACAAAATTTCAAAATAAAGAGAGTCCATTACAAAATATAAGGACTAAGTGATCTTTTATTGCTACATATTGTTTATATACTCCTTCCAAAGCTCATAGTCCTTTAAAATTGCATCCACTCTACTCACTTGCATCTTTTCCAGATCTATCTCACTGTCACAAATATAGGTTCTCACCTCTACCTTCAGGCTCTATTATGTTCTCTGAATGAATTCTTTGTCTAGTGTGGTCAATTTGATTGGTTTTATGAGATTTTATTCCATGACCTCTTTATTTACTTTGTTGATTGCTTCAATATTCTCTCTATTGAGATTACTTCTATTTTCCACATATTCTATCTTCATCTCAACTGGGGTTGCTTCTTCTAGGTATTCCATTACATCCATTCCAAATTCTTCAAGTATGCCATTGGAGGCCCTCCATAGTATTTTACATTCCATGTTAACTACTTCTTGAGTTCTTTTAATATCATTTATGATGGATTTCCAAGTATCAAAGAGGACCTATTCCTTGATCTTATATCTGGCTGTGTAGAATCGCATAGTACTTGGTGGATCATTATAAACCTCTTTCTAGTCTATAAATTTCTCCAGGGAATTTTGAGCCTTTTGTTATATGTTCCTCATGATTTCTAGCTGACCACCAAGCTTGATCTAACTTTTTTGTTCCTTTGAATTTTATTTAGTATACAAAAAAATTCCTTCTGTACACTCCTGTGTTCTTTGTTGGAAGCCCTGGATTCTTCTTTAATAGCTTCTAGGATGGAGATTCCTTGTTTATTTTCTTCTAATTTCCTCTCAAGGACTTGATTATCCTATTACAATTTTCATACTTTGTCTTCCAACTTCTCATTGTAGATGCTTACCTCTAGGAATTCGGTTTGCAACATGTCCATGTATTATACATGTTTTGTTTTGAGTTTCTCCATTTCTTCTAAGTATGTAATCTTGAGAGATTCCACTTCTTCCTGATGTAATCTTTAGTTTACACTAGCCCTTTTTTCAAACTCATCATTTAACTTGTTTTTTTGGAGCTGAAACTTCCTTTGCAATTCTTCTTTGTGCAACTGATATGTTTTGTTGGCCTCTTTTTTGAACTCATCAGACATTTTCTTTTATTGTGTTCATGGCTTCTTCAATCTCAGCTACTCTGGCTCTCGATATATCCAATGCTTCTCCTATATGATATACTGAAATGGAATTTTTACCTACAAATGCATTTAGCGATGATGCAGTATGTATTGCATTTTCTTTTCGGTCCTTACCTGCTTTCCATTTAGTTATTCTCTCCAAGGATTCTTGATTGAGTTCAGATCCTCCCCTCTTTCTCTTATTTATTCTCCTCTCAATAGTCCTAGTTTTATGGATATAATAATATTCACCTGCAACCACTACAACATCATCCATCCCTAGTTCTTGATATGTGTAATAAACATTTCCTAGCATGGCATCTAGAGGAGTACATTCTTCAACAAGTATGGTTATTATAGTGGCATTGGGGTTAGCCACACATCTATTCAATTTGTACCTTTTTTCTTCTTTTCAAGATTTTCTTCTTCCTCTTATTTTCCTTGTAACTCAGTTGCCTTATGTTTCTTCTCCTCTTCTTTCTTCCTTTTCTCTTCAAATTCAACAGCCAATATTAATTTCTCTTCATCTTCCCTTATCTTCTTTTCCAATTCTACATCTTCTTTGGCCTTGGTTTTTTTTTTCAATGTTCCTTGTCTTTTCTTGAACATATTTATTTGTAATTTCATCCTTTTCTTTATTTTCATCTTATTTGTCATTCTTCTTCTACAGTTCTTGTTTCTTCATCTGCTAATACCTCTATTTTGCTTCTCTGTATTTATTTTCTCTGTCCTCATATTTCTTTTCTTGTTCCCTTTCTTTGGCCTCCATCTTTTGTCAGGAAATGAAAGACACTTCCACACTAATCCTAGCATAAGAGAAGAAGAATCTAATCAAGAACATAAATGAAACAAGAAATCACAAAGTACACCAAAATGTTACTATGGAACCCTTAACTGGGAGAAACCAACATTCCTTTGAGTTTTCTACTCTCTTGTTGTCTTATTAAATCTAAATAAAAAGGTTACATGTCTAAAATTCATCCACACCTAAGACACAATTGACATCATACCCTCTTTCCTATGCAAGAAAAACCCTGTATCCAATTCGGCTTACATATACATGACCATCATCCTACAACTACACAAGCATTAACTTGCATAAGTGCATTCTACAATTACCCTTTACAGTGCTACACCATGCCTCTTTATACGATTTACAATAGGAAAAACCATAAATATTGGTGCCAAAAAATGGTTATAGATCCATGCATATCATTGGCTACAAATCTCGTGAATCCCAGGATTTTGTTACAATCGACTCCAAGTCTGGCTACCAGCTGACTACCAGTTGGTCCTTCATTCGATCTATAGTCAGTCGTCTCACATATAAACTTCAACCTCTTGTCGGTTGACTTGTTGTCGATATATTCGAATTTGAATTTACCCAGTTGACTTCCTCAAACTTTGACTTGTTTTTGATCCATCTCGACCTTGACTATTTTCGATGAACCTTGACCTTCGATCATCAGTTGATCTACCTCAACAAGAATTTCCCTGCAAAGAATATAACAACCCACTATATTCTCCTTTTCCTTCTCTAACAACATGTTGAATTGTTCCTTGACTACAATCCTCTCTTCATCCTCTTCCTTTTGGAGTTTTTCCTTGGTTGCTTCATCCTGGAGCCTTTGCAATACTTCTTCAAAAAATAAATCCCCTTTGAAGAGATATTATATGAAGTTCACTTAATGAATGACTTGGTGTGTGAGTTTGAACTATTTTACATGATCATACACTATATTGTGTGGATCATGCCCCTTTAGTCTCCCTATGCACAAAAATATTTCTCTTAGGGATTCAACTTACTTCTTGGCATGGGGTTTATTGGACAAAGTATATCTTTGTATTTGTAGTGGGAAATTTGGCTAGTATTTCTTGTTTTTATTCGATAGGTATGTTTTGATCCTATTTTATTCTATATGGTATGAAATTTCTCTGGCTAGAAACTTGTCATGAACATACTTGGATAAGAGATGTGGCATGTCATTACTTCCATACAACCTGATATAAGTCTAATATGTCTTTACATACCAATCCCCTATCTCTCTTATGGTTTTTATGGCCCCATGAGATATCCTATGTGGGTAAATCCTAAAACTTACCTTGTACATAGGGGCTAAGAAATAGTCACAGATGATGTAAATATATTCCTTTTAATTTACATCCCATAGTTCTAAACAATAGATATGAATTGGAGGGTGACTTGGAGTCCAACTCCATTCAAAATAACATAAATGGTGCACATAGTAGATTGCATCAATAAGACATGTCGATATATAAAATAAAGGTATTTTGATACTTGGAGCTTCCTTATATCTATTAAAAATGTTGAAATCCAAGATGTTCTCCAAGTTGAACACTTTTCCTATCTTCACCACCGTATATGCCATCGGAAACCATTCTATCCTGAAGTGTGTGTTGGTTTCTTTGTTGTATATTTTGTGGATAATTCTATTTAACAACCTATATGGTATTTTCAGATATTGATTTGGGATATATCTTTCTCCCTCCCTAATTCATATTATATCATCATTAAACCAAATTTTCATTATTTCCTTGAATTATTCAATATCGATCCCGAACTTCTCTAGAAAGGATTTGTTTAATGATAATGTAGGTTCAGGGGTTTGATACTTGATTCTTATATCTTCGGGATTTAGGGAAGCGATCAAAATCTTGAACTCATTGACGATGGTGGTCGTTTCTTTCTAGAGGTGGGTAAAACACCATCATGCAACATCGTTGTAGGGGAAAGGAATCAAGTGAGCCGCCAGAGTGTGAATGCCACTTCTTTTGAAATTTTGATATACATCTATCTCTTCATCTTTGGATGGATAATCCTCATTCTGGAACATACAATATATTTTGTGGTAACTTGGGAAATGTTACCTTCTGTCGAAGAAATTGGTGTTTGTAATTGTGATAGATTCCATGTTGATAATGGGTGCAATCCTAGCAACTCCTAGGTTCTTCACTTTTCTAGTTTGTGTGTGGGACATCTTGTTTCCTTGGTATATTGTTACACATAAGACCGAATTTAGTTTATCTCCCAACTTTTTATAGAAAACATTAAATCTAGAATATATAATATACATAACTTTCTTCTTGAGGCTTCAGAGAAATTTGAATTTTTTCTTCTATAAAGTATGAGCACTTACACTTTCACAAGTTTGTTAGAGGAAAACAATAAGTCGATTAGGTTTTAATAGGAGTTTTATATTTTACCTTTCCTCCTTAATCCTATGTAATAACTACTTAACATGTTACATCTTTGGTCTGTTCAAATTTGTACAACCTCAATTAATTATTAGAATGGATCTTTATTCTTGTTACCGTTGGCATGTCATTGGAGATATGGGGTCCAAAATAGTGTGGATAGGTTTTTTGATTGTTTCTTCAAAAGGAAGGATTGATTGGGATAATTTCTTCAAAACATTTGAAGGAATCAAATTCTTCCGACGAGGATTTCCTTTAGAAAATTTGTCTACCCCTTGATAATTGTACTAAAGAGCATAGGTTACCCATTAAATTAACAAGGTATTCATGTATAAACTCATTCATATATCCCATATTGTTTATCATTTTACCTATGACTCTACTTTATTAATATGGGCATGTTGTTGTGTGAAGGGGAGACATGTGGTGAGATATCTTTGAGAGAGTGCTGTGACGATGTCTTCAAATGATTTATTAGGATGAGGCAATGGAACACATGAAAAGGACAGATAACATTTGTTCCGACAAGGTGACCTCTTGATGATACAACTTGGGTAATGTCGTCAGGAATATTGATTGATGGATAATGCATGTGAAAACTTTGTTGCACTCTCCGATAACGAGGTTATATTCTTCAAAAAATGTGTGTCAATTGAATGAGACCATGTAACATGTATCATGCATAGTAAATTCTTGTGGTTGGTTAGATTAGAATGTAGAATTCTGTTAGGGGCCCACCTTATACGTTGTATGATGATTGGTTCTCAAAATATTTAAGGGCTAATACCATTCTAACATATACACACATTGAATGCCTTGGTTTACCATACTTAAATTGTGTGTCAAGAGGAAGGCGTCGTCAAAATATTCTATCAAGAGGAGGTGTTGGAAGATATGGATGGAGTGCTTGATATCTGTCTCAATGATAAACAGGTCTTCCTTGAAAAAAATTCATTAATTAGAGAGGATTGTATGGAGAACATGATACATAGTGAAAGAGTCCTATGTTGTTTAAATATAATAAAGAATTGGGTGAGGGGTCCACCTTACATGCTTGTGATGATTGGTTCATCAAGAGTTTTGTGGGCCAATATCCTTTTGACATGTCAGCATGAGGTAGGAGGTCTCGAGAAAAAGGAAGATGGCTCATAACTGGAGTAAGGTATCGTTGTACGCAAATTTTGTAGAGAAGACATATTTGTCATGATTGATATCTTCTGATACGTTCTCCCAACAATAGGTTTAAGGAAAATACATCGTTGAAGAGAATCATCAAGATATTTAAAACTACGTGAATCCAATGAAAAAGGCTTGACAACTTTTATGAAATGGTCACATGTATAGAGGGACTTCCTAAAAAGGGATAAAGGTTCGAATGGAGTTGGAGAGGGAGCATATGATAAATGTAATCTAAATGGATATGTATTGGTTAAACTTTACCTAGATCATCCTCAGTGATTGTGTGTAGAAAAGTAATTTTATGAATGAATAACTAGTCAAGTTTGTAGTGATAAGTACTTTGCTGAAATTTTAGTAGGTTGGTGCCCACTAAAATCCTCTAAGTTGGATAATTTTAGCACATTGTTCTGGATGTCATAACACCATGGAGGTGGCTTGAGGAAGCTTCTTGACTCTTTCATGAGGTGAATTAGACAAGATTTTTCGATGGAGTGGGAATTGAAGTATATAAATATCAATCTTGAGAGAATGGGTGAGGTGCCTTGGTGCTTGGTTGATGTTGAGGCCACAACAACCCCCCTTTGATTTTTCTTTTACAAGAAAAAGGAAAGCCCCCCCCTACTAAAATTATCATCCCTAGTGCCTAAACATATAACTTTTGAGCCTATTGTTTATTCTTTTCCTACCTTGAGGGAGGAACTTCATCAACATCAAGAGATGGTGATTTACCTATTCCACCATCCGCATAGAATTTGGAATCCATTGGTCAACATATGATCAAAATCGACAAAGAAGTTCTAGGAAAAGTGCAGATTAAGTTATGTATTCACCATCCTTTTCATAAAATTAGGGACATAATGCCAATAGTGATATGTACGATTCAACCAAGGAGAGGATTAAGGATTCAATCTCAAGAATCATGGAGAAAGTTCAACACATCGCTATAATGGAGATATATGCTATTTTTCTGACATTTGTTTTGTAAACGATGTGCATATGAAAGGAAATCGAATTCCCATAGATATATATACAAATATTATAGAAACAAGGGATAACAATTTAGTGGAGATATTATGATTGTGCATTAGAAATTTTGTAAGTGTTGAATTATTTTGAAACTGTCAATATAATGGAGTTTTTCTTTTGATTGATGTGTTGGATATTTTTCAAACAAATATGATCTTTCCTTAACAATATATTCCAAGAGGTCCCCTGGTCTATATTGTCTCTCTTTAAGTGATTCTATAAGTTTCTTTTGTTACTTCCATGCTCTATTTTGATTTCTTGTAGAATTAGAATTCATTTTAATTAGCTAGCAAGAAATGTTACATTGATTATGTGATCTATGATTGTTCCAATTATAGATGCTAAATACAACATCGTGATTGATTGATGTTTCATATTCTGTGACATACAAACAATATTCACACTAATATACTTAGAATTGACTGAGTCTACAATTCCTTTCTGCCTTTCTTATCAACACATTTCCTTATTTTGTACCGATAGAGTAATTTATCTTTCATTCATCCTTTTAACTCACACCTCTAGATAACCATGTTTGGTATTGGATATTGGTTAAGTAAACATAGTTATTTTTCAAGTAGGAACACTTTAAGAGTGAATGATTTAATTGTAATTTGAGTCCCTACCATTGATAGTTAAGTCTGAGTGATCATGGCCAAAATAACCATTTTTGTTTGTGAGTTTGGGAATTTATTTCTTTGATTTTAATAGGAATTCTTAGGCAATTTCAAAACTAGATTATGCACATATTGTGCCTTTGTATCATAATTTTACCTACTTGGATTGATATAAAATGATGAGGAATATAGACTCTTAGATCAACCCAACATTTTGGCGCCATTTTTGGGGAGGTACTAAAGGAATTACTTTTGAAATTGCAAAACTTATTTTGTTTATTTGATTTTCATTTTTAATTCTTAAATCCTCATGGAATTTGTTTTTTTGATATATGCATTTTTCAACAGGAGGGGAGTGAATATTGTAGGATGAAAGGTTAAAACTTGTGCACTCACCTTAGTGAGCATTCACAAGTCTTTTTCATGTGTATGTTGCATCCATAAACCAATTAGTCCTAGGGATAGTGAGGGTAGGTTCATTCAAAAAGAAAAAGAAGTCAGTCAAGAAAAAACAAAAACCTTAGAAAAAACAAACCCAAAAACGCCCATAAAACCAGTTATTAAACCACCTTCACAACCATCTACTAAACCACCTTCACAACCACTTACTAACCCACTTACTAATTCATCTACTTCATCATATTCAAAACCATATACTAAGTCATTTATCCAAGCTCTTATGAAGAAATCCATACAACCCCCCAAAACTAACTTTCTTGCAGGTATTAAGAAGGATAAAGGAAAAAGGATTGTTGTGGAGAGTTCAAAGCACACTCAGACAAACAATATTATTGAACCATTTGAGGATCTCTAGGAAACACCTAAAGGTTGGAGTAAACAGTTTTGGATATTTTGGGAGAACAAGATGGTTTATGAAGAGTCACTTATTGGAGGAGGAGGTAGGGTACCAAGAAGGGAAGGCGAAGGTGAACAAGGTCCAGGAGGTGGAGATGAAAGATAGAGAATACCAAGAAGACAAGGATGTGGAGAAAGAAAAACAATACCAGAAGGAGGAGGGGAATGAGAAAGAGATCTAAATGATGATAGGAATAGAATTGGTGAAGAAGAGGAAGAAGGTACATTTGGATTAACCATTTTATATGTACCTACAGAGTTTGGAAATGAATTAAAAACAAAGAATCTTCCTCCTTCTCTTCTTCCCAATTTCTATGCTATTCCTTCCAAAGATCTTGATTCCTTTTTATTTGAGTTTGATCTTTTATGCAGAACTTATGGATATATTGATGATGCTTATAAATTGGGATTGCTTCCTGCCACTTTAAAAGGCACTACATTGAGGTGGTTCATGGGACTTGGTGAAATTGCAATAGTACATTGGGACACTATGAGGAAGATACTTCTTAAGAAATTTCAAGATTTTTGTTGGCCAAGGGATTGAAAAGAAAAAATATTCAAGATGACATGACAAGAAGATGGAAATCTAGAAGATTACCTAGAAATATTTTTGTATAATTTGCAAAACTCAAAGCATAGTTCATTAAATTTCAATGTCATTCGTACCATATTTTTAAAAGGTCTTTGGGGTGAATATATTGATATCCTTAATCTTATGGGCTCTAGTGATATATCATCTTTTCCCTTTGAACATATTGCTAATTTTTGTAGGAAATATTCTAGGGGGAAAGCTAAAGCTGGACAAAGTCAAAGGAATTACATTTCAAAAAAAACAAAATCTACACCATGAATTATTAGTAAATATGAAATTGGTAAATTTCTAGAAAAATTTAATACTCAACTTATGGGTACATTAAATTCTCAATTTGATGCTTTTAATGCCAATAAAAGACAACAAGAAGAAACAACAACTTTATACATATTTTGTCCTGATTGCAGAAATAATCATCCTAAGAATCAATGTCCTCTAAATAAGATTCATATTTGTGCAATATGTACAGAGAAACATGTGAGCAAAGACTTTCCTTCACTTCCTATATTAAAACTTGTATTCAAAGGAGATCATGAACAAACATAGACACTTTACAACATAACACCAAGGCGAAAATGGCATCCTAGTCATACATGTATGTTTCCATACCCCTCTAATCAATTTTCTGCATTTCCCACTCAAAATACCACACAAAAATCATGGAATGCATTTATTCCATGGAAATCATGGCCTCCTCAACAAAATTACAATCCATCTTATCAACAAAATTGGAGAGGCAATAACCATGGTAATCATCCACCCTAGAATTTTCAACAACAATATCGACCACCTCAATATCAACTCAACATCCTCCATGTCCTACACCAATTCCTTCCCATCCAATAGAAAATCCAAACAACATATTGTTGGTTGTGGAGCCTGATTATATTCCTGATTCAGAGGTATTTGTTTCCAGTTGTGTTTATACCCCATCAAGACTTTACACCTTGGAAGAATGTACACTCCTCCACATGAGGGAGTGTAGGGGGGGTTACCCCCTGTGAGGTCCAATGGAAAGCGGGGCCCCAGCGGGGGTTCGGGGGTGAAGCCCCTGAAAGAAAAATTTCCTTGTAAATGTATATTGTAATTTCATAGTAAATATGGACCGTTCATTATAAGGTTGCATATATAATAGTAGAAGTTATGTTAGGGTTTTTTTCATTAGAAGGAAACCCTTGTTTATGAGGGAAATGTATTGTGGCTATGTATCATTTTGAATATTGTGTTCTGAGTGAGGAGACTGTGAGAGAAAGAAGAGGAAGTTACAACAGGTGTGTTGTAGGTTGTATCCCTTCATTTGCTAGATAATAATAAAGGAAGGACCTGGAAATTTCTCTGGTGGACGTAGCCCATACTCGGTGAACCACGTATATCTGTGTCTCTATTGTATTATGTATCTTATGTGTTTTATTTCCACATTTTTTTTATTTTATGGCTCTGCGATCCTATTTTTCTAACACTTTACAACATAACACCAATGCGACAATGGAAACCTAGGCCCACATGTATGTTTCCATACCCCTGTAATCAATTTTTTGCATTTCCCACTCAAAATACCACACAAAAAACATGGAATACACTTATTCCATGGAAATCACGGCCTCCTCAACAAAATTACAATCCATCTTATCAACAAAATTGGAGAGGCAATAACCATGTTAATCATCCACCCTAGAATTTTCAACAACAGTATCAACCACCTCAATATCAACTCAACATCCTCCATGGACTACACCAATTCCTTCCCATCCAATACAAAATCCAAAGAACAAAAAATACAAATATGTCTACAAAGATGAAGTACATAGTTTTCCCACTTATGGAATTCCCCCTGTAGTATTATATGAATTTCCTGCAAAATTACATGAAATCAATATGCACTTAGGAAAGGTAATAAATCAGAAATTCTCCATAATAAATGAAGAAAAGGTAGATTTAAATCCATTTAAAAAAAACAAAACAATAGAAAAAAACCAATAAGCATAGAGGGTAAGTCTTAACAATCAACAATTTCACCATTCCCTGAATTTTTACTGATAGAAAAGAAAGAAAAATTAGACATCATACTTAAACTTGATATTTTGGAAGCATTGAATTTTTTTTTGATAATAATTCCCTAATGAGGGAATTGTATAATAAAAGGATTACAAAGAAAAAAAGGATCCACCAACGATACAAGTGATTGGAAGATTAGCAAGATTGATAGCAACCAAACCAATAATACACAAGTATGTTGACCCTAGAATTCCAGTGGTCACAATATTTCTCAATAATTTTTCCATTCCAAAAACACTCTTAGATATAGGTGGAGTAATAAATGTTATGACTTTAGAGACCATGGAAAATTTAAAAATAAGAAATCTTATACCAACCCCTATGGTTCTAGAATTAGCATACAGATCAAAAATAAAACTACAGGGTATAGTGGAAGATGTCACAATTTCATTGGGTTCATGGAAATACCCAAAAAAATTGATCCAAGTGGATATCGGTGTCCACCCACCTTTTCTAGCTGGCTCAAAACAACATTCTGACAATTTTGGTAATTTACTATTTTTAGCAGTTTTTTAGGTCCTAAACTTTCGGAGCCGTTTTGAGGCCCTAAACGACGTTTTCTTGGGTATGTAGATGTCAAAATTTTTCATCATGAAAGTTTTTTCAACAGTTGTATTCCTCGGATAGATCTTTCCAATGAGCTATCGTACGCCTAAAATAGAGATCGTATGCAAACGTTACGACCCTAGGAAGTTGGTGTACTGACTTACCGAAACGGGGCCCACGTGACTTTTGGTGCTTCATCTCCTAGGGTTAGGATTTTGGATGTCTAGGGTTTTTGACACTCTTTTTTATTGTAAAACGTCCTTCAAAGCCTCATTGTAATGATCTTCTTGCGAATGGGTGTAGACATCACATCTCTTCTCAGAGATAAGCCACCACCATTCGAGCAAGCTTGTTTTCCATTGCATTTTACAGTTTCAACTTATTTCCTTATTGAATAGAAAATCAGTTTTATTGTATCTCTGTTATTTTGTGTTAAGCATCTGTATTCATTTCATTCTTCTCATAAAATCCGTATAAATTTTTTATGATTTTTCAACCCAAATCCAATTTGGGTGGACATCCTGTAATCTCAGGTAGAAGATAATTGACAATTGTCAATGCATACATTAGTTGTCAATCGGGAGATATGAGAATTACAAATGGAGATGAAATAAAACACATTACACTGTATCCCCCATCTAAATAGGTGAATGAATTAGAGAAGGATAAATGAGTAGAATAAATAGATATAGAAGATGAAATCATACAGCCATTTTTAACCATTGCACAAGCTCTAAACCTTAAGGAAAATAAAAAATAAAATTAGTTCAATCATTTAATATCACATCCTAATTTTCCTCCATATTTTAGGGGGAAGACCAAAACTATGAACCATCCACAACCACATCATCTTCACAAGATTTATCATCTAAACCTTCTTTTGCTAATTATCTTGTTGGGAAAACCTTTTAGGAGACATGTACAATAGAAAGATTAACATCTTTAGTTCATATTGTGTTTCTTGTAAACTCTGTAAAAAAATCTTGTAATAAAGTTATTGAATTTTTTCCTGGAAAAATATTAAACATCAATCTTGATCTTGATGAGTCACATAAGAAACAATTAATTTATATTTTGCATAAATATTTTAAATATTATTCCTGGGAATAAACTGATATGCAAGGTATGTTGGATCATGTTGTCATTGATGCCAATGGTTTGATTGATTGATGTCAAGTGATTTATTGATGTCAAAGGATTGATTGATTGATGATTGATGTAATATAATATGTATTCTCCTTGATGAGAATGCATAGATGAAGATGGATCAATGAGTTGTCACTGATATGATGAAGATGGATCAATGTGTTTTCATTGATACATGATGAAGATGGATCGATGTGGTTTCATTGGTATATGATGCATTGCTGGAAAAATGTATAGATGACTCATGATTGTCTTATCATGATTGATAAGGTGCACAAATGGATGAACTCCAAAGTGGTCCCCTTATGGTGAAAGCCCTCATGGGAAGACACTTTGTGGATTGAGTTATCCTAGAAGAATGATTGGAGGACCCATGCTCTCATTATTGTCTTATAATTATTGATAAGTTTCACAAATGGATGAACTCCAAAGTGGTCCCCTTATGGTGAAAGCCCTCACGGGAAGACGCTTTGCGGATTGAGTTATGCTAGAAGAATGGTTGGAG
The DNA here is from genome assembly GCA_009831015.1 of Picea engelmannii. Classification (NCBI taxonomy): domain Eukaryota; kingdom Viridiplantae; phylum Streptophyta; class Pinopsida; order Pinales; family Pinaceae; genus Picea; species Picea engelmannii. The sequence goes on along the minus strand of ML784190.1, from coordinate 233,717 downwards.
GACCCATGGTTGTATGTGGAATAAAGAGATGAATATAAAGGAAATTGTTGGTGAAACTATCCTAGATGTATAGTGTTTTTCATTCCATTTCCTGTGGTATGTAGAACGTCACATAACTCCTCACGGTTAGGGAGTTATGGCCATGAGAAGTTCGAGACCCCAGGTTTGGGTAATGGACCCAAGTTTGTTTGATGGGTAACAGTATGAGTTATGATATATTTTTAGACAATACTATTCTATATGAATAGTACATGTCATGCCATTTCTGGTGGTATGTGGAAAATCACATAATTCCTCACGGTTTGAGAGTTATGGCCTTACGAAGTTGGAGGACCCTCACATGTCATCTAGAATCCCCAAAAGGTCAAAGTAGTCAAAGTGGTTTAAGGGTTTTTTTAAAGGTAAATAATAAAGTGAAGTGATGACTATATTATAATTCAAAGTGAATACAAAATAAATTACTTAAATAATAAATTTAATAGAGAAATTAGAAGTGGGTTAACCCTAAAATAAGGAAAGTGGGGCCAAGTGACCTAGAAGATGTTTTTAAGGAAGCTACTTGGAGAGTATAAATAAGAGGCAAGGCTCTCTCATTTTAATCACACTCGAGAATATTGAATATCTATATGTGTCTGAGGTAACCAAGGACATCTAAGCCGAAATTCTGAGGAAATGTGAAGAAAAGAAGGCCGAAATGCAAGGAAGGATAAATTCTTTTGATGGTTCTTTCTAAGGTATGTTATTTACAGGTCATCTCACCATTTTCGCTATAACTTTTTTTATTTAATTTTTCAGACCTTGAAATTTCTATTCCATTGAGAAAACATATCCAAGTATATTTGGTAAAAAATTCATCTTGTGGGTCGTTGTATTTGGGAGTTACACTCCGTGGAAAATAGGGTTTGTGGCTAGTCGTGAAACTAGTCAAAAACAAGTGTTTCGGGTAAAAACGTCATAACTTATTCATAACAGATCCAAATTTTGTGAGTCCAAATTTTTTCGTTATGGTGCAGGATATAGTATGTTGTGCAAAATTTTCAGATCAATTCAATGAATATTTTTTGTGGGCCACGCTCTACAAGGTCACTCTCTAAAATAATCCAGAATTCAGCAAGGTATGCCATTATTCCTATAATGCCTTTTCTGAGAGGTTCAAAGTAGTTCCACCTAGAGGAATTGTATAAAACACACTAAATAACATTGTGTATCAGTTTCATATATTTATTCATTACAGGTACAAAGTTATGATTATTTGAAGTTGGGGTTGTTGACTAATCCAAAACTAGTCATGGTTGAGACAAGCAGTTGATGAGTTGGCATATACATGAGGTGTATAGTTGATGATTTTGGTATATATTGATGAGTCATTGTTGATTATTTTTTGACACATGATTGGTATATACTTGGTACATGGTTGGATGCACTTGTTTATGGTACAAGTTGATTACAGGTTGTTTGGCACAGGTTGGTGCATGGTTGATGCACTTGTTTATGTTGACAGATTGATATATGTTGAGGACTGTTTCCTCATCTCAGTTGGTGCTGAGAATGCAAGATGAGTCTTTCATATAGAGAGAGTGCTCTTATAGAGTTTTACTCTATTCATTTGTTGCTGAAAAACCCCTGGATTGAAGTCCATAATAAAAAGAAAAATTGTACATACATCTTGTGTTCTTTGTGTTCCTTGTAGAGATGATTTGTTGATGATATGTTGCTGATATGTATTCACATATAACTGATTATAAATGAAAACAATGAGTAATGATCCAATGTTGAATGTTAACTAAGGATTTTTTGTGTAAGAGGGAAGTTTTGGGAAAAATATCCCCACACTCATTCACCCCCCCTCTAAGTGTGGTAGGTGTGTCCAACAATTGGTATCAGAGCAGGCCTTCACTACAAGCCTTAACAAGATTGAAGGAGATCCATAGACACACAAATGGATAATGAATTGCCAATACTTGATGAGGACAACTATTCTACTTGGAGAAGAGAGATGAGAGTGTATTTGAAGACAATGGTAGCATCTATTTGGAAGACAGCCATTGGTGGATCAATTCTGTTGAAGAACAAGTCAAAATTTGTAGCTCAAAGGGAAGGAAAGAAGAATGATGCATTGTCTCTCAAGACCATTCTTAATGGATTTTCAAGCCCTATCAAAGAGAGCATGGGACAATGCACTTCTGCCAAGGATCTATGGCTAAAGCTAGAGGAGACATATCAAAAAAAGAAAGAAGATGTTGAAGACCACTCCATCAATATTATCAAAGGTAATGAATCTCTAACTCTTGATTGCATATGTGATGATTTTAAAGGAAAATAATCATGTGATGATGTTGGAAAGAAGGAATATATTGAAGATACTTCAAATGAAAGTAAAGAATCTCCAAAGACTCTTGATTGCATTGATTCAAAATGTAATGACGTTGAATTTTTCTCAAGTGAAGAAGATGATCTAGAAACAGTTTGTGTAAAGTTTGATGATAGTTATCCCATGGAAAGAATAGAAGAAAATATATTAGAACTTCAAAAAGAAAATGAAGAGGGTTTATATAGATATAGAAGTAATCATTTTTATACACACTATAACTATCTTTCGGATAACACTAAAAAGTTTCATAGGAGGAATCAAAGGTACATCTTGATGTTAAAGAAAATGCTCAAAGAGCACAATAAGACTCAACTAGAAGAAAATAAAGAAGAAATCACAAGACTAAACAATGAAAAAGAAAATGTGAAGGTAGATGATGAGATTAGAAAATTTTTTGAAACTATTGTCCATCTCAAGACCCAAATTGAAGAAGCCAAAAGAATAGAGGAACTATTGAAGAATCAATTAAATGAAAAGGAAGAGTCATGTTGTAAGCTAGAAGATAAAATTGTTGACCTTAGAAAGAAGGTAGAAAATTCAAACAAATTCTTGAATAGCTCACTAATATTGGATGAGATCTTAGAAAGTCAAATATCACCATATGATAAATCGGGTCTTGGATATAAAGGAGAAGATACACATGCTGAAGCAAGCACCTCAAAGAAGCATGAGGTAAATCCATCAAAGAAGGAAGACAATGTTGCAAAGCAACCATCTACACAAGGCAAAGAAAATTTAAAAAGAACAAAGCAAGGACGACATCAAGAAGCTATTCTTGGCACACCAAATCAAAGGTATGAAAGTATTTTTCATGGGAATTGTTATTCATGTAATGGATATGGTCACAAAGCTTTTGAATGTAGATCTTATGAAAGGAGATATAATGGAAGATTTTATAACACCATGAGGTGTTGGATATGTGATCAAGTAGGACACATTTTTGTTCACTGTAACACTATGAGATGCTACAGCTGTAGTGGATTTGGCCACAAATCCTAGGAGTGTTGGAACACAAGAAGAAAGTCCACGATGAGGACTTCACATAGCATGGATAGAAGAAGAAATGAAGTAAGAAAGGGAGATATATTTGAAAATATGGATGCTCAGAGATCAAGTTCTGAGGAGAAGGGTCATCTACAGAAGTGGGTGAAGAAAATAGAACAGCCAGATCAGAATGAAAGACTAAAGAGAAGTAAAAAAGTGTCATCTACTGAGGTACACATGGGTGACAGTGGTGAGAGTCGTGTGCTAACCTTGAATAGGTCATGTACACACATGCTCAGTTGTGCAGCAGGTCGCGTATATGTTGTAAAGCCTTGGGAAAAAGGAAATGCACATGGCTTGGAGTTTCATGTGATGGTATAACTCTGTATTGCAGGGTCTGGCATTGTTTATTGCAGGTTCTGACACTGTTTGTTGCAGGTTTTCATGGTGAGATCACACAATGGTATAATAAAAATAAATATTGGGTGCATGGAACTAATCCAAGAGTATGGATTGATGATGATCTGTTGGGATTAATCATTTTGTGATTTTGATGGTGGTGTACATGGCTGGTATATCTTATGATGTATTATTGGAAGAATATGTTGATATCATGGTGCATGCATTTTGCATATGGATTGGGCTACATGTTGAGACATATGGTTGGTGAGTTGATGAGGTGATCATGTTGTACATCATTGTTGATCTATAGTTGATGCATGATTGGTACTTTTATAGTACATTGGAAGAGGCACTTACTAGCAGTTTGATTGGCACATGTTTTATGGAGGATTTGGCATACATATATGGGATTCATCATTTTGTGGTACTGGTGCATGGTAATGTACATGTTTGGTACACTCATAGATGGCATATGCTTGATGATACTACACCATTGATACTACTTGATTAGAAAAACAATTGGCATTTGTTTGAGATACATGATTGTGGCACTTGATTCATGATGGAGAAATATCACGAGTGATATGATACATTGTTTGGCATATTGGTAGATGCACATGGTTGGAATATTGGTAGATGCACATGTTGGAATGTTGATAAAGGCATATGATTGATACATTCCATGGATGATATCTTTTGGCACATTGCATGATGTTGATGTACATAGGTGTTGTGCATGATGCGCACACATTTTGTACAGGATGTACTTGGTTGATATTTTGCTCATGATTCTTTATTTCATTGTTGACATATCTTTTGCTTCATGATGCTTGGTATGGCATTACTTTCATGCATGAATAGGTCCAAGGATCGTTATATGGTAGCACAATCTTCATCTTGCAGAAAAGATAGGGGAGACATACCCATAGGGGGAGTCATTCTTCTTCCCATGATTCTAGGAGGAGATATTTATCAGATGCATACCTAGAAAAGAGCCCTATACTTTAAGAAAGAGCATAGGAGCATAATTTTAGGGGGAGTATGTTCGATGTATATTCAACATTACTTCATAGTGATATCCCTTTTTCAAAAGGGGAGAGATTATTCAGAGGAAGATCAAAGGCATTCAGACAGGGGGAGCATCCCCATGGAGAGTTCAAGCAAGGGGAGCAGCCCCAAGATAAGAATGCCCATTTTTCATTGATGTCAAAGGGGGACAGTTAATCACATTGATGTGATTGATGTTTATTGATGTAGGAGCATCACTCCACATCATCAAGCGCCAACCAATTAGCACACATTCAATGGAGAGGAGAGGCACAGTCCTCTCACTTTCAAATTTTGAATTTTGAAATTGTATTAAATGTTGTAGGGCCGAAGACCCAAAATCCATGCATGTGCGTAGGCTTTAGATAAAGGTTTCCTTAAATGGTTGTAAGTCTGATATCTAGATCCGATTCAGACTAGACATCCATTCAATGTAATTGAATGTAAATTAATGAGAACTGGTGAGGATGGAGGGAAGCGCTCGAGGAGCCCCCTTTTGTTTTTTCACTTAGGAAGGGTAAGAAAGGTAGTTAAAAGAGAAGAGGAGAGTAGAAGGTAGAGAATAATAGAGAGAAGAGAGGAGAGGAGAGACACTGTTGCAGTCCGAGCTCGAACACATTGTAATTAGACATTGATGTTAATACAATCATAGCAGTTTTTCCTGCATGTTCTTTTTCATGTGTTTGTGAGTTCATGAATGAATGCCTTTATGTGTTGATGATATGTTGTATATTGATGCATGGCCTCTCCCAACCCGCAGGTTGGAAGGTCACGCACATAGGATCTTTCCCCTTACACTGGCCCAAAGAGCTCTCGAAAATGGCTCCTCTATCTCCCTTTCGGGAAATCTACACCCACAATTAACTTCAAGAAATTCCCCCTTATACTTCAGAAGATCGAACTTCCAACTTTCGAAAATATGATGGTCAAGCGCCTTGTCTCTCAATCAGAGAAACTCGCAAACAATCATCACTTGACCCTTTCCCTCTCTATTTCAGATTTCTCCTTATCGCGATTTTGGGAGTTGTGGTGTCAAGCAACTCGTTCCCTCGACTTTCAAAACCCGAATTATCAAAACTCCGATGTGATCGCAAGATTTGAATTTTCAACAACCCTTCATTCTGTTAGGACTTTGGACATTGCGATGTCGTGAATCCTAATGCAAAGGTTTCGGGACTTCACCCCCCGAAACCCCGAAATGGTCAACGAAATTTTGACTTCTGTGTCGGTAGTGTGCCACCTGTCCGCCCTGCCAATTCATGTGGCCCACACGATCCTTTATTCCCTTAGAAACTTCATGTTTCATGATTTCACGAGTCCTTTCACAAATATTACAGGACTTCAACCTACGAAACCCAAAAATAGAAATCCACGGGTAAATCCAACGGCTCATGTGGCTTGAATCTACGACTCTACTTCTCCTGAGCTTGAACCCCTCGAAAGCACTCGTCGTAACTCCCCTGATCCTCCATGAGATATGAAGGCTCACGGGACTTCACAAATTCTCCACAGAGAGTTCTGACTGTCTGCCTCTTCCCTTCACAAGGACTCCTGCAACTTTTTACCAAGTGGTTTTCCCACGGTACTCAACTGCCTGCGACGCAAATTTGCAACGCCTTCTCACTTTTGCAATGCACAAACTTCCTATGCTTCCTTCAACAACTGTGGAGACTCTATTCCTTCTGATATTTTTCCACTCTGAGTCTTGAAAAAGACTCATGCATGCACTCCTTGTGGTAGACCTTGAAACACTCTCAAGTATTGAACTTCCTTCGACTCTGCGCACTTCCTGCAGCAGCAGTCTCTCAATACTTCATCCAAGTTACGAGACTTGAAACTCTAATTGGCCTGCGCACACCTTGCACGGCTCTTGTGCCTAACTGCACTTCTAAGGGAATGAGAACAAAAGATATCTTATCTAAGCTTTCAGAGACAAAGATTTGAACCCTTTGTCAACGCACTCCTTGCAGACAATTCAACTGCACTCCTTGCAAGAACTCTCGCTCAGATAGAGAAACAATTGAAACTCATTCCTTTACCCTTTCCTCTCAGATTTCAAACATTCAACAAGAAATCATTCATACATAGCATAAAATAAATTGCATGACAGAAAGAGTAAAACCATGAACATACCATTTAGCATACCCATACAAGAAACAAATACAACGACATGAATCTGAATTAAGACTTCTTCTATTAACTCAAATCTCTGTACATGGGTGTTTTTCAAACATAGTTTCTTTGTTCGGATCTATATGCTCTTTTCTTGGTAATGTTCTTCACTACTATGCTCTCAATTGGCATAATCTTTTCTTTACAATACACAAGGAGGGTGTTTATATCCGTTTTCCCTCTGCTCCTAAAACTGTCTAATCTACACATTAACTTGTATCTACTTGCATTAACTATTATAAATGCCTTCTACCTACTAAGGACGAGAGTGGATCGCTCAAGGTTTGTTTACATTTTACAAGTGTGCCTCCACTTGATGGTTTCATTAATGTTTCAAGACATTCTCAAAATTTGTGTTGGGCGCTTTTCCAACTGTCTTTTGCCTCCGCGCTGGCTCGCTTGAGATTCTACTGCATCATACTCCCTTGCTTGAAAATTTTCATGGGCTCCTGTCCATGAGCTCACATATGGTGTGTCCATGCCTCTTGATCTCATTTTCATTCTCCCAGCTAGCATCTTCAACTGGATGGCCCTTCCACTAGACCAAATATTCAAAGTATTGCTTTCGCCTGGTCTTCTTGCTGACCCTTTTGTCTAATATGCGCTCCATCTATGGCCTTTCTGCAACTGGAATCTGTTTTGTCCACTGGACCTCTGGCTGTTCATTTCTTGTCCTTGTTTCCTCATCTTTATATGGGTACAAATCTAAGATATTGAATATTGGAGAAATTTCGATCCCATCGGGTAATTCAATCTCGTAAGCATTTGCCCCAAATTTCTTCAAGACCTTACATGGTCTGATTTTCTTCATCTTCAGTTTATTATGTGTTCCTCTCGGGAACCTTTCCTTTCTCAAATGTGCCAGAATCAAATCACCAACTTCAAATTGAAGTTGTCTCTTGTGTTGATCTACTCTGCACTTATATTCCTGGCTCGAATTCTGTAGACACTCCTTCACCTGGCTGTGAAGTTCCTTCATCGCCTCTGCGAAATATTCTACACTAGAACTTCTAGTCGTAGTATGTTTTGAATCCATTAACTCATAAATTCCTCTCGGTTGCATGCCATAGACAATCTGAAATGGACTCTACCCCGTTCTTATGTTAACTGAGTCATTTTAAGCAAATTCCGCTTGTGGTAATATGTTGTCCCACTGGCTGTGGTGTTCTGTCACCAGGCTTTTCAGCAAGTCTCCCAGATTTATATTTACCACTTCTGTATGTCCATCCGTCTGAGGATGATAAGCCGAACTAAACAACAAGTTAGTCCCCAACTTCTTCCATAAGGTCCTCCAAAAGTGTCCTACAAATTTAGTGTCTCGATCCGAAACTATACTCCTTGGTAATCCATGAAGTCGAATGACTTCTTTGAAAAACATATTCGCAATGTGAGTTGTGTCACTGGTTTTCTGACATGGAATGAAGTGTGCCATCTTGGAAAATCTATCCACCACTACAAAGATTGAGTCAAGCCCTCTTTGTGTTCTTGGAAACCCCAATATGAAATCCATGCTGACTGCATCCCATGGCTTCTCAAGTATGGGCAATGGTTGATAAAACCCTTCATTCTGTCTCTTGCCTTTTGAGTGCTGGCAAATTCTGCATCTGTCGATGAATCTCTTGATGTCTGCTCGCATTCCTGGCCAAAAATATGACTCATTCAACTTAGCGAACGTCTTGTCATGACCAAAGTATCCTGCCAATCCTCAACTGTTTTTCTCCTTCAAAAAATTATCCCTCATGGAGCATTTCGGAATACAAAGTTGATTACCTTTAAACAACAATCCTTCTTGGATCATGTATTCTGCCCATTTTCTTCTATCTCTGAGAATTGGATTCTCAGTTGCTTCATATGCCTCCTTAAAATCTGGATCATCCCTGTACATGTCCCTGAGATCATCAAAACCCAATATTTTGACTTTGAACTCCTACAATAGCAAACACTTGCTGCTCAAAGCATCAACAACTTTGTTAGCAGTACCAGAAATATGTTTAATCACAAAACTGAAAATTTTCATATATTCAACCCATTTAACATGTCTCTGATTCAACTTTTCCTATTGAGTCACAAACTAGAATGCATGATTGTCACTGTATAAGAAAAACTCTCTCAGGATCAAGTAATGTCTCCATTTCTTCAATGCTTGTATAATAGCATAGAATTCGTTATCATACGTGGATTATTTCACTTTCACTTCATTCATATTCTCGCTAAAGTATGTTATCGACATGTCTTCTTGACTCAAGACTGCCCCTATTGCAAATCCACTTTCATCGCATATCACTTGAAAAGTCTTTTGGAAATATGGCAACACCAAAATTGGTTGTTTTGTGATCTTCCTCTTCAACAGATTAAAACGCTTCTTAGCCTCTTCTATCCAGTGAAAAGATCTGTGTCTCTTCTTCATTGTGTCCATCGTCAGTGCACTAATTCCACTGAAATTTCTAATGAATTTCCGGTAGAAACTAGCCAATCCATGAAAACTTCTCACATCAAAGATATTCTTTGGTTACGGCCAATTCTTGATCAACTTCACTTTATCCAGATCCATCCTCAATTTATCTGTAGAAATAACAAAACCCAAATAAATGAGCTTTGTCTTCATGAATGAGGATTTATTCATGTTTATCAACAACTTCTCCTGCTGTAACTTCTTCATCACTATAGCCAAATGTTTTAGATGATCTGCCACTGTTTTGCTAAAAATCAATATGTCATCCAGATATATGATAACAAATTTTCCGATGAACTCCCTCAGGACTTCGTTCATCAACCTCATGAAAGTACTCGGCGCATTTGTTAAGCCAAATGGCATAAAAATCCATTCATACAACCCTTCATTGGTTTTGAATGTTGTCTTCCACTCGTCACCTTCTCTCATGCGGATTTGATGATAACCTCTCTTCAAATGAATCTTTGAAAATAATTTTTCTCCACTCAAGCAATCCATCAGATCATCCATCCTTGGCAATGGAAATTTGTACCTGATGGTTATCTTGTTAATCACCCTCGAGTCAGTACACATCCTCCAGCCTCCATCTTTCTTCGGACTGAGTATTGTCAGAACAGAACACGGACTCAAGATTTCTCTGACCAATCCTTTGTCCAACAAATCCTGGACTTGTCTTTTAACTTCTTCATTCTCCTACGCCGTCAATCTGTACGCGGATTTATTTGGAAAACTGGCTCCTGGGATGAGATCAATATGCTGACTCACACCTCTAATCGGTGGCAATGAACGAGGTAGTTCATCCACTACTATGTCAACGAACTTTTCCAATAGTTCCTGAACCTCTTCTGGTAAATCATCCACTCTTGTGCTGGTCAAAACAATCTTCGGTTTCCTGACCACAATGAATTGCAATTCTTCCTTCTTCTTGACCTCTGTAAGAAGTTCCTTCCCACTCATGAGAAGTACAGTGTTACTTACTTCAGGTTTCACCTCCTTATCCTTGATTGGAAGCAACATGTGAGTTCTCCCATTCTTCTCTAGGGTGTATGTGTTCATTCTCCCATCATGAATCACATTTTTGTCATATTTCCATGGTCTACCCAGCAATAGATGACAAACATCCATAGGAATAACATCACAAAGTATCTTATCATTATATCCTCCTATCTTAAATTCAACTAAACATTGTTTAGTGATAGTTACCTGATGTCCTTTTTGTAGCCATGAAACTTTGTATGGGCTTGAATGATCAATCGTCTCCAGCTCCAGCTTTTCTACCATATCTGTAGAAACAAGATTATCTATGCTACCACTGTCCACAATGACCTTGCATACCCTATCCTTGGTCTTGCAAGAAGTCTGGAAAAGTATTTTTCTTTGGACTGAACTCTCCACCTCCTTCTCTGTTGTCAAAAGAGCTCTTTGCATCATCAGCGATCTTCGGCCTTCAGCATCCTCTGCCTCAATATTTTGCCTCTTTGCTTCAGCGATGTGAGTCTCTCCACTCTCTTTCTTTTTATCTGGACACTCGTAAGACTTGTTCCCATTCTTTCCACATGTGAAGCATGTTATTACTCCACCTCTTCCTCTTCCTCTACCTCTGGTACAAGGAAAAATATTATTATCAGCATAATCTCCTCTCTGTTCGGTATGTTGCCCTCTTTGTTCAGCATATTGTTGTTAAGAACCAAACATCAATATAGCATAGAAAACCCTCAGGAAAAGTACTCAACGCCTTGAAAAAGAGATAATTTCAGATAATAAGCCTCTTCGAGGGGGCAACCTCCTTTTACCCCACTTAAATGTTCAAGTACAAGATGA
>ML784190.1:184667-215805 GCA_009831015.1 Picea engelmannii | reverse complement strand
GAAAATGTCTCCTTGGTATATATAGGAGACTAGGAGGTATAATTACAACTAATGGCCTAAAGCCAACATAAATAAAATAACATTACTAATCTAATATGCCCCAATTAAGGGGTAATGAGCCAATATTAGGGCTTAACAATTTCCCTCACTGTGAGCTTCCACCTCTCTCAGTTCGAGTCTAAGGTTTCTTCTAGTCCTCCCTGGGTCTCTGATTTTTATTTTGGGCAACTGATTTGCCTTTGGGCTGACTTCTACCTTGGCCTCTTTGACCCTGCTTTTGGCTCAGCTTCTCTTCAGATTTTAGAGCCATATGATAAGCATCTTCCACCGTTTGGATGGTCATCATACTCATCTCATCTTGATTGTCTTATCTCAGTCCATTCATGTACCTAACAAATTTTTCATCATCCCTCTCCCGATGACCTACCCTGATGTTCATCCTATAGAATTCTTCAATGTATTATTTCACTGTCATTAGCTTCTGTCTCAAGTTTTGCATTCTTTGAAACAGAGTAATTTGATAATCTCTAGGGATGAATTTCCCCTTCATCTTTGCAATCATTTTGTCCCAACTTTTGATATGCTGCTTGCCTTTGTAGCATCTATCAGCTACTAGTTCATCCCACCACAATGTTGCATGTCCTGTTAATATCATGAAAACATGTTTGACCTTCTTGTCCTCTTCGACATATTCATATTCAAAATCTGTGTCTAGAGCTCTAATCCAGTCTAGAAGCTCCTCTGCATCCAAGTTTCCCTCATAAACTGGAATGTCCATTTTCACTCTTGCACCCATTCTTGCAATAGCCCTAATCAAATCTATGTTTGTTGCATCTTCGGCTGTAACTTCTTCCCCTTCATGTTCAGCCTCAATTTCACTGTCAGAATCACTCAGATCCCTAGCACCGACTGTGCGCCTCTGTGTTGTCTCCATGTCTTCAAGTCTGGTGCGTAAGTCACACATATCTCTCTCCATGATTGGATCAGGCATCTACCTACCCCTTCTTCTTGGCATTTCCCTCTCCTCTGGCGGATCAGGTGTTTGTCTGTCCCTTCTTCTCAGTGGCATGGTGAATTCTCCTTTTCCCTACTACAAAAAGAAAAGAAACCTTTCTGTGCTCTGATACCAAACTTGATGCACGACCTCTCCCAACCCGTAGGTCGTAAGGTCATGCACACAGGATCTTTCTCCTTACATTGGCCTGAAGAGCTCTCGAAAATGGCTCCTCTATTTCCCTTTCAGGAAATCTACACCCACAATTAACTTCGAGAAATTCCCCCTTATACTTCGGGAGATCGGACTTCACACTTTCACGAATCTGGTGACCAAATGCCTTGTCTCTCAATCTCCAAAACCCGCAAATAATCATCACTTGACCCTTTCCCTCTCTATCTCGGATTTCTCCTTATCGTGATTTCGGGAGTTGTAGTGTCAACCAACTCGTCCCCTTGACTTTTGAAACCTGAATTATCGAAACTCTGATGTGCTCGCAAGCTTTGACTTTTCAACATCCCTTCATTCCGTCGGGACTTCAGACTTTGTGATTTTGCGAATCCTGATGCAAAGGTTTCGGGACTTCACCCCACAAAACCCCAAAATGGTCAACGGAATTTTGACTTCCGTGTCGATAGTGCGCCACCTGTCCGCCCTACTGATTCCTGTGGCCCACACGATCCTTTCATCCCTTCAGAACTTCACGTTTCATGATTTCGCGAGTCCTGTCACAAATATTTCAGGACTTCAACCTACGAAACCCCAAAATAGAAATCCACGGGTAAATCCAATGGCTCTTGTGGCTTGAATCTATGGCTCTACTTCTCCTGAGCTTGAACCCCTCGAAAGCACTCGTCGTAACTCCCCTGCTCCTCCATGAGATCTGATGGCTCATGGGACTTCACAAATTCTCCATAGAGATTTCTAACCATCCGTCTCTTCCCTTCACAAGGACTCCTACAACTTTTTACCAAGTGGTTTTCCCACGGTACTCAACTGCCTGCGATGCAAACTTGCAATGCCTTCTCACTGTTCCAATGCACAAACTTCCTTTGCTTCCTTTGATGACTGTGGAGACTCTATCCCTTCTGATATTTTTCCACTTTGAGTCTTGAAAAAGACTCCTGCACACACTCCTTGTGGCAGACCTTCAAACACTCTCAAGTGTTGAACTTCCTTCGACTCTGCACACTTCCTGCGCTAGTAGTCTCTCAATACATCATCCAGGTTACGAGACCTGAAACTCTAATCGGCCTACGCACACCTTGCATGGCTCCTGTTCCTAACTGCACTTCTAAGGGAATGAGAACAAAAGCTATCTTATCTAGGATTTCAAAGACAAACCTCTGAACCCTTTGTCAATGCACTCCTTGCAGACAATTCAACTGAACTCCTTGCAGGAACTCTTGCTCAGATAGAGAAACAATTGAAGCTCATTCCTTTACCCTTTCCTCTTAGATTTCAAACATTCAACAAGAAATCATTCATACATATCATAAAATCAATTGCATGACACAAAGAGTAAAACCATGAACATACCATTTAGCATACCAATACAAGAAACAATTACAACGCCATGAATCTGAATTAAGACTTCTTCTATTAACTCAAATCTCGGTACATGGGTGTTTTTCAAACATAGTTTCTTTGTTCGTTTCTATATTCTCTTTTCTTGGTAATTTTCTTCACTACTATGTTCTCAATTGGCATAATCTCTTATTTACAATACACAAGGAGGGTGTTTATATTCGTTTTCCCTCTGCTCCTAAAACTGTCTAATCTACACATTAACTTCTATCTACTTGCATTAACTATTATAAATGCCTTCTACCTACTAAGGACGAGAGCGGATCGCTCAAGGTCCGTTTAAATTTTACAAGTGTGCCTCCACTTGATGGCTTCATTAATGTTTCAAGACATTCTCAAAATTTGTGTTAGGCACTTTTCTAGCTGTCTTTTGCCTCCGCGTTGGCTCGCTTGAGATGCTCCTACATCATAGATGTATGTTAACTTCCATCTGCAAGATATAGATAGATTTTCCTGTCTGTGATTTCTTTGGTTCTAGGTTTGGGTTCTTTGAGGATTCATGCAAAAGGTTGCATGACATAATATTGTGGGTTTTGAAAGCTAGTGCAAGGAGTTCACTTCTGAATTCTGTGGAATTTTAGACAAAGACGTGTCAGGAGGGCACACCAGTTGTAGTCATTGAATCAAGGAAGAATCCTCAAGGTTGTTGAACACCTTGAAGGAGAAACTGTGCAGAGAAGAGCATAGAGATGAGAAGAAAAATTGTTGAGAATTCTGTAAAGGCTCTGCCAAGAGGGCATTGAGAAAATGCACAGGATGCATTGATCCAATGCATAGAATGCACTTCTCAGTTCTATGGAATTTGGACAAAGTTGTGCCAAGAGGGTGCATAAGAGGAAGTATTAGACCCAGGGAGAAACCTCAAGGTTTTTGGACACCTTGGAGGTAAGACTGTGTAGAGGAAGGCACAGAGATAATAGAATCACTGAGGGTTCTATAGAGATCTACCAGGAGGGCATCGGGTGAGTGCAAGGAGTGCACAGGAGGAACTCTATTTTGAGTTCAGGGAACTCTTCCAGGAGGGAATTTATCATTTGCATAGAGTGCACCGAGAAGAACCCTCTTTCGAGTTCTAAGAAAAAGGAGAAGTGTCACGGGAAAGACGCTTATAGAGTTATCGAATAATTTGTTAAGCTTAGCAAGGAGGGCTTGAGAAGAAGGTCATCAGGAGGACACCAAATTTCCCTTTGAGGACACAGAAGGGCGAGTCCACTAGAGCCTCAGGTAAATAAAGCTCGGGACAGATAGCATAGTTGTATGCAGGGACCTTCCAGGAGTGCAGAGGTCGTGAAACCTTTTGACGTTTCAGAGTGAACAAAGATCAGGAGGGATAGTGTTCCTAGAATGTAGGTGATATCCAAGGAAATTGAGCTCACAGAGGAAGCAAAGGTTGAGGCCTTTGAAACTTCAGAAACTCTCCCAAGGGGAGGAAGGAAGTTCTCAAGCTCAGGAGGGAGCAGAGCTTCCGTTAGATCAGCTGGAGAGATGATATCTGGACCATCGAGTTTCAAATCCAAACAACAGGAGGAGAGAGAAAAAGGAAGAGAAACAGATCTTGACCATTAGACCTAGTGCAAAGGATCGATAGCCATCGAATCTGGAGGAAGGCGCACGGAATTTAACCTCTGGGAGGTCGCGCAGGAGAAGAGATGAAACGGACGGTGGAGACACTTCGTGGAGAAGTGCCGAAAATCCCATGGACCGTCAGATCTCACAAATCTATGAGAAGGCTAAGGCTGAGTGTCTTTTGGCATTCTAGCATTTCAGCATTTCAGTGTTCGACATTTTAGGGTTCAACATTTCAGCAATCCCAATGATGAGGAGCTGGGGAACTTTGCATTGAAAACCCCGGCGTCGTGAAATGTGACATGTTCTTGGAGCAGGGCGTGGTCATGGAGGAAGCAGCCACATGGACCGAGATTTGGTCAGGGGTTAAACATCATTAAGCCCATTTTGGCATTTCAGAGTTCGGGGTTTGGAGTGGAAAGTGATATTGGAATCACTGCATCATGAACTCCTGGTTCACAGAACTCTGAAAGGATATTAATCGTTTGATCCAACTCATCGAGAGCCATTGGATCTCATGTGCAAATTCCCATATTGGAATTCGGGGATTAGAGTGACGAGTGATTTTGGAGTCACTGTGTCATGAACTCCTGGTTCACGAAATCCCAAAAAGATCTGAGCCATTTCGGGAATTCAGGCATTCGGATATTGGGGATTCAAAAGACAGAGAATGGGAGGAATGATTGCATCGTGGTTTCCCAAATTGCGAAATCCGGTAGCGCTTTATCGTGGACCATCATTTCAGCATTTCAGGACCTGGGTGTTCGAGAGGCCAAGAGTTGGATCTCGCAAATATGTGCGAAGGCTAAGGGTGAGTGTCTTTTGGCATTTCGACGTTTTGGCATTTCAGGGTTCGAAAAGTAGAGGAGGCAGTGGTTTGGGTCACTACATTTCAAACTCCCAGTTACAAAAATATCGATATAGCCAGGACCGTTGGGTCGAGGGAGAACTCTATTTCAAGTTCAGTGAGAAGGAGGTGAAGACTCACGCCTGGTGCATGACGTGCAGGTGGGTTTTTCTTGGAAGGACCTATTGTGTCGAATTTGTGGGGTTCCAGTGAGGGCCCGAAATAACTATTTCAGTTTTGTGGATTCAAAGAAGAACGATCCTGTGTGGATCTTGGCCCAAGGGTCGGGGGTCTGCACCAAGTGGTATTAGAGCCACTTTCTGTTTGTAGACTGCAGGCAAAGGGAGGTAGAGTAGATAAAGAAAATACTCTGATACACACCACCAAGTGGTATCAGAGTAGGATTTGACTTCTGTAGGTGATAGAGGCAGGGAGTGCCAAGATTTCTTACAGACAAAAGAAGAAGAAGGAAGACAGAGTGTTGAAGCTTTGTGATGATTTTTGCAAGGGGTTCAACAGTCAATAAACAGTGAGGAGGGTTGTAGGAGATACTGGAAGCACTCATGGTTGTAGAGTGACAACAACAAGTTTGAAAGGAGGGCAGATAGGAACAATAAGATGGCTATTGAAGGCCATGGGCATGGTCACAGGGAAGACCGCAAGCAAAAGATAAATCCATAGATGAATCTAGAACTCGCTAAGGTGAGGGAAAGAATAGAGCATCTTGCATTGTGAATGCAACAGAATGCAAAGACACATTGGGTATATGAATGGCCCATGAAGAGAAAGGTGAAGTGGCCAGTAAAGAAATTGTTGGCCAAAAGACAGCAAAGGCTATTGAGGAGGTGGCTGAGTTATGTGAAAATCCTGAGGGCCAGAGAGGAGATGGTTCAAGCCTGTGAACCAAAACCTGGGAGAAATCTCAGTGATGAAGAGGAGAGATTGAGAAGAGATCTCATAGACTGCCAAGTGGGCAGTAGAAAATTCCCAATTTGCTAGGTGGGCAGGGAAAATGAGATGAGACTTTTTGAAAGTCTCAGGAGCTCAAAAGTGAGTTCATGTCAGCAAGGAGTGTTGATGGAGATGGGGTCGATTAATCTCATAGACTGCCAGGTGGGCAACATAAAAATCCCATATTGCCAGGAGGGCAAGGGAGAGAATATGAGATTGACTGAACGTCTCATGAACTTAGGGATGAGTTTGGATCAGCGAGAGGAACTGACAGAGAATATGAACTCAGAGGTGAGTTCATATCAGCAAGGATAGCTGATAGAGAAGGAAGATCAAAAGAGCATTCTGATGATTGGAGGGATAAAGGTATTCCTGCCATATGACCTAGTTGAGGTCAGTATGTGTGTTTCCAATGCAGCAACAGTGGAAGGACATCCAACTATGACTGTTGAAGAGATGGAGCAGATATCATAAGTTACCCAAGGAAAAGAAGAGGAATACACAGTTGAGATACTCACTCCATGGGAGGAGGAGTTAGAGATGCTGGAGGATTGGTTGAACAATCCAGAGCCAGTATATGGCTGCCATGAGGAGACAGTCATGCAGATGTTAGAAGAGGAGCATTCCAAGGAATTGCTCAGAATTTTCAGACAGGGAGCTGAGCAGATGATGATGACTGCAATGCCGAGGCATGTAGCAACAGATAAAGGGAAATTCCAATTTGAGGAGCAGCTGGAGGAAGCTAGAATTCAACCAACAAAAGGAGAACTGGCAGAAGCAAAGTTGTCAGAGAAGGAAGTTGAGCAACATCTCAGTGATAGGATTGCAGAATTGGAGTCTACAGTAGAGTGGCAACTCAATGCCACAAGAGAGGAAGAAGATGGCAGGGGATATCTAGTTTATCTACCCATTTGCAAGGAAGAAGTGCAGTGGAGCAGGCTACAAAAGGAGAGCCAGCCATGGGAGCAACTAGACGAGATAATTGAGAAGATTAGAAGGTTGATGATCAGATTAGCAGAAGTAGTCAGTGGGGAGGAGCTGAGGAGAGGAGAACCTGCCATAGCGGCAGTGCAGCAGAAGCAACAGTAGTAGCGAAGTGATGGGGCGGATGGACATCTCCAAAGAACTGTTTGGGATCCAGGTAGATTTTGGCAGCCATGTTGGGAAGCTCATGAGCAAGAGCTCATGAATTTCTCATAGCAGAGGAGTATGATGCAATAGCATCAATCCACATCATCAAGCACCAACCAACCAGCACACGTTCAATGCAGAGGAGAGGCACAATGCTCTCACTTTCAAATTTCAAATTTTGTAGGGCTGAAGAGCCAAAAGCCATGCATGTGCATAGGCTTTAGATAAAGGTTTCCTTAAATGGTTGTAAGGATGATATCTAGATCTGATTCGGACTAGACAACCATTCAATGTAATTGAATGTAAATTAATGAGAATTGGTGAGGATGGAGGGAAGTGCTCGAGGAGCCCCCTTTTGTAAAAGGATCTACTTTTGTTTTTTCAGTTAGTAAGGGTAAGAAAGGAAGTTAGAAGAGAAGAGGAGAGTAGAAGGAAAAGAATAATAGAGAGAAGAGAGGAGAGCCTAGAATCTGTTGCAGTCTGAGCTCGAACACATTGTAATTAGACATTGATGTTAATACAATCATAGCAGTTATTCCTACATGTTGTTGTTCATGTGTTTGTGAGTTCATGAATGAATGCCTTTATGTGTTGATGATATGTTGTAGATGTATGTTAAGTTCCATATACAGGAGATAGATATATTTTCCTGTCTGTGAGTTCTTTGATTCTAGTTTTGGGTTCTTTGAGGCTTCATGCAAAAGGTTGCATGACAGAATACTGCGGGTTCTGAAAGCCAGTGCAAGGAGTTCACTTCTGAATTCTGTGGAATTTCAGACAAAGACGTGCTAGGAGGGTGCACCAGATGTAGTCATTGAATCAAGGAAGAATCCTCAGGGTTGTTGAACACCTTGAAGGAGAAATTGTGCAGAGAAGAGCACAGAGACGAGAAGCAGAATTGCTGAGAATTTTGTAAAGGCTCTGCCAGGAGGGCATTGAGCAAATGCATAGGATGCATTGAGCCAGTGCATAGAGTGCACTTCTGAGTTCTGTAGAATTTGGATAGAGTTTTTCCAAGAGGGTGCACCAGAGGAAGTATTAGACCCAGGTAGAAACCTCAAGGTTGTTGGAAAACTTGGAGGTAAGACTGTGTAGAGGAAGGCACAGAGATAACAGAATCACTGAGGGTTTTGTAGAGCTCTTCTAGGAGGGTGTCGAGCGAGTGCAAGGAGTGCACAGGAGGAACTCTATTTTGAGTTCAGGGAAGATAGAACATCAGAAGTTCTGTGGAAACTATGCTAGGAGGGAATTTAGAAGTTGCATAGAGTGCACTGAGAATAACCCTCTTTCGGGTTCTGAGAAGAAGGAGAAGTGTCACAAGAAATATGCTTACAGAGTTACTAAATACTCTATTAATCTCAGCAAGGAGGGCTTGAGCAAAAGGTCATTAGGAGGACACTAGATTTCCCTTTGAGGAAACAGAAGGGTGAGTCCATTAGAGGCTCGGGTATATAAATCTCAGGAGGGATAACATAGTTGTATGCAGGGACCCTGCCAGGAATGCAGAGGTCATGAAACCTTTTGAGGTTTCAGAGTGAACAAAGCTCAGGAGGGATAACGTTCCTAGAATGTAGGCAATATCCAAGGAAATTGAGCTTGCAGAGGAAGCAAAGGTTGAGGCCTTTGAAAATTCAGAAATTATCCCAAGGGAAGGAATGAAGTTCTCAAGCTTAGGAGGGAGCACAATTGTCATTAGATCAGCTGGAGAGATGAGATCTGGACCATTGAGTTTCACATCTAGACAACAGGAGGAGAGAGCAAAAGGAAGAGAAACAGATCTAGGTCGTCAGACCTAGTGCAAAGGACTGATAGTCATCGAATCCGGAGGAAGGGGCACAAAATTTAACCTCTGGGAGGTCACGCAAGAGAAGAGATGAAACGGACGGTGGAGACACTTCATGTAGAAGTGTCAAAAATCTCATGGACCGTCAGATCTCATAGATCTATGAGAAGGATAAGGTTGAGTGTCTTTTGGCATTCTGGCATTTCATCATTTCGAGGTTCGACATTTCGGCAATCCCGATGACGAGGAGTTGGGGCACTTTGCATTGAAAACCCCGACGTCGCGAAACACAATGTGTTCTTGGAGAAAGGCATGGTCATGGAGGAAGCAGCCACATGGACTGAGGTTTGGTCAGGGGTTAACTATCGTTGAGCCCATTTCGGCATTTCTTCATTTCGGAGTTCGGGGTTTGGAGCAGCAAGTGATTTTGGAATCATTGCATCGTGAACTCCCAATTCATGAAACTCTGAAAGGATCTAGACCATTTGATCCAACTCATCAAGAGCCGTTGGATCTCATGTGTGAATTCCCATATCAAAATTCGAGGATTGGAGTGACGAGTGATTTTGGAGTCACTGCGTTGTGAACTCCCGGTTTCCAAAATCTAGAAAAGATCTGAGCCATTTCGGGAATTCGGGGATTCATATACTGGGGATTCGAAAGAGAGAGAATAGGAGGAACACTTGCATCACGATTTCCCAAATCATGAAAGCCAGTAGCACTTTGTCATGGACCATCATTTCAGCATTTTGGGACCCGGGTGTTCGATAGGTTAGGAGTCAGATCTCACAAATCCGTGAGAAGGCTAAGGTTGAGTGTCTTTTGGCATTTCGAGGTTCGAAAAGTAGAGGAGGCAGTGGTTTGGGTATCTACATTTCAAACTCCCAGTTACCGAAATCCTGATACAGCCAGGACCATTGGGTCAAGGGAGAACTCTATTTCAGGTTCAGTGAGAAGGAAGTGAAGACTCATGCCTGGTGCACATCATGTAGGTGGGGTTTTCGTGGAAGGACCTATTGGTTCAAATTCGTGGGGTTCCAGTGAGGGCCCGAAAGAACTATTTTAGTTCTACGGATTCGAGGAAGAACGATCCTGTGTGGATCTTGGCCCAAGGGTCGGGGGTGTGCACCAAGTGGTATCAGAGCCACTTTATGTCTGTAGACTATAGGTAGACGTAGGTAGAGTAGATAAATAAAATACTCTGATACACACCACCAAGTGGTATCAGAGCAAGATTTGACTTTTGTAGGTGATAGAGGCAGGGAGTGTTAAGCTTTGCTTACAGATAGAAGAAGAATAAGGAAGATAGAGTGGTGAATATCTGTGATGATTGTTGCAAGGTGCGCAACAGTCAATAGATAGTCAGGAGGGTTGTAGGAGATGCTGGAAGCACTCATGGTTGCAGAGTGACAGCAACAAGTTTGCCAGGAGGGAAGATAGGAACAGGAAGATGGTTATTGAAGGCCATAGGCATGGTCACAGGGAAGACCGCAAGCAGAAGAAAAATCCATAGATAGATCTGGACCTCGCTGAGGTGAGGGAAAGAATAGAGAAGCTTGCATTGCGAATGCAACAGAATGAAAAGATACATTAGGTATATGAATGGCCCATGAAGAGAAAGGTGAAGTGTCCAGTAAAGAAATTGTTGGCCAAAAGACAGCAAAGGATGTTGAGGAGGTGGTTGAGGTATGTGAAAAGCATCAAGTCCACAGAGGATATGGTTCAAGCCTATGAACTAGAAGCTGGGATAAATCTCAGTGATGAAGAGGAGAGATCGACCAGAGATCTCATAGACTGCCAAGTGGGCAGTAGAAAATCCCCAATTTTCCAGGTGGGCAGGGAAAAGGAGATGAGACTGTTTGAAAGTCTCGGGAGCTTAGAAGTGATTACATGTCAGCAAGGAGTGTTGATGGAGATGGGGTCGATTGATCTCATAGACTGCCAGGTGAGTAGCAGAAAAATCCCATATTGCCAGGAGGGCAAGGGAGAGCAGATGAGATTGACTGAAAGTCTCATGAACTCAGGGATGAGTTTGGATCAACGAGAGGAACTGACAGAGAAGATGAACTCAGAGGTGAGTTCATATCATCAAGGACAGCTGATAGAGAAGGAATATCAGAAGAGCATTCTGATGATTGGAGGGATAAAGGTATTCCTACCATATAGCCCAGTTGAGGCCAGCGTGTGTGTTACCAATGCAGCAACAACAGAAGGACAACTAATTCTGATTGTCGAAGAGATGGAGCAGATATCAGAAGCTACCCAAGGAAAAGAAGAGGAGCACAAAGTTGATATTCTCACTCCATGGGAGGAGGAGTTAGAGATGTTGGAGGATTGGTTGAACAATCCAGAGCCAGTATATGGCTACCACTAGGAGACAGTCATGCAGATGTTAGCAGAGGAGCATTCCGAGGAATCACTCAGAATTTTCAGCCAAGGAGATGAACAGATGATGATGACTGCAATGCTAAGGCATGCAGCAACAGATGAAGGGAAATTTTAGTTTGAGGAGCAGTTGGAGGAAGGTAGAATTCAACTAGCACAAGGAGAACTGACAGAAGAAAAGATGTCAGAGAAGGAAGTTGAGCAGCAACTCAGTGATAGGATTGAAGAATTGGAGTTTGTAGTAGAGTGGCAACTCAATGCCACAAGAGAGGAAGAAGATGGCAGGGGAGATCTAGTTGATCTACCCATTTGGAGGGAAGAAGTGCAGTGGAGCAGGCTGCAAAAGGAGAGCCAGCCATGGGAGCAGTTGGACGAGATAATTGAGAAGATCATAAGGTTGATGATCAGATCAGCAGAAGAAGTCAGTGGGGAGGAGTTGAGTAGAGGAGAACCTGCCATAGCAGGAGGGCATCAAAAGCATTAGTAGCAACAAAGTGATGGGGCGGATGGACAACTCCAAAGAACTGTTTGGGATCCAGGTGGATTTCGACAGCCATGCTGGGAAGCTCATGAGAAGAAGCTCATGAATTTCTCATAGAAGAGGAGTATGATGTAGGAGCATCACTCCACATCATCAAGCGCCAGCCAACCAACACACGTTCAATGGATAGGAGAGGCGCAACCCTCTCACTTTCAAATTTCAAATTTTGAAATTGTATTAAATGTTGTAGGGTCGAAGAGCCAAAATCCATGCATGTGCACAGGCTTTAGGTAAAGGTTGCCTTAAATGTTTGTAAGGATGAGATCTAGATCTGATTCGGACTAGACAGCCATTCAATGTAATTGAATGTAAATTAATGAGAGTTGGTGAGGATGGAGGGAAGTGCTCGAGGAGCCCCCTTTTGTAAAAAGATCTTCTTTTGTTTTTTCAGTTAGGAAGGGTAAGAAAGGCAGTTAGAAGAGAAGAGGAGAGTAGAAGGCAGAGAAGAATAGAGAGAAGAGAGGAGAGTCGAGATTCTATTGCATTCTAAGATCGAACACATTGTAATTAGACATTGATGTTAATACAATCATAGCAGTTTTTCCTGCATGTTGTTGTTCATGTGTTTTTGAGTTCATGAATGAATGCCTTTATGTGTTGATGATATGTTGTAGATGTATGTTAAGTTCCATCTGTAGGAGATAGATAGATTTTCCTGTTTGTGAGTTCTTTGATTCTAGGTTTGGGTTCTTTGAGGCTTCATGCAAAAGGTTGCATGACAGAATACTGCGGGTTCTAAAAGCCAATGCAAGGAGTGCACTTCTGAGTTCAATGGAATTTTAGACAAAGACATGCCAAGAGGGTGCACCAGTTGTAGTCATTGAATCAAGGAAGAGTCCTCAGGGTTGTTGAACACCTTGAAGGAGAAATTGTGCAGAGAAGAGCATAGAGAGGAGAAGAAAAATTAATGAGAATTCTATAAAGGCTCTGCCAGGAGGGCATTGAGCAAATGCACAGGATGCATTGAGCCAATGCATAGAGTGCATTTCTAAGTTTTTCAGAATTTGGATAGAGTTGTGCCAAGAGGGCGCACCAGAGGAAGTATTAGACCTAGGGACAAACCTCAAGCTTGCTGGACACCTTGGAGGTAAGACTTTGCAAAGGAAGGCATGGAGATAATAGAATAACTGAGGGTTTTATAGATCTCTACCAGGAGGGCATCGAGCAAGTGCAAGGAGTGCACAAGAGGAACTCTATTTCGAGTTTAGGGATGAAAGAACGCCTAAAATTATGTGGAATCTCTGTTAGGAGGGAATTTAGCAGTTGCATAGAGTGCACCGAGAAGAACCCTCTTTCGGGTTCTGAGAAGAAGGATAAGTGTCACAGGAAAGATGCTTACAGATCTACTAAATACTTTATTAAGCTCAGGAAGGAGGGCTTGAGTAGAAGGTCGTCAGGAGGACACCAGATTTCCCTTTGAGGACACAGAAGGGCGAGTCCACTAGAGGTTCGGGTGAATAAAGCTTAGGACGGATACCACAGTTGTATGCAGGGACCCTGCAAGGAGTGCAAAGGTCGTGAAACCTTTTGAGGTTTCAGAGTGAACAAATCTTAGGAGGGATAGTGTTCCTAGAACGTAGGCTATATCGAAGGAAATTGAGCTCGCAGAGGAAGAAAAGGTTGAGGCCTTTGAGACTTCATAAATTCTCCCAAGGGGAGGAAGGAAGTTCTCAAGCTCAGGAGGGACCATAGCTACCGTTAGATCAACTGGAGAGATGAGATCTGGATCATCGAGTTTCACGTCCAGACAACAGGAGGAGAGAGAAAAAGGAAGAGAAACAGATCTAGGTCGTCAGACCTAGTGAAAAGGATCAATAACCATCAGATCCGGAGGAAGGTGCATTGAATTTAACTTCTGGGAGGTCACGCAAGAGAAGAGATGAAACAAACGGTGGAGACGCTTCATGGAGAAGTGTTAAAAATTCCACGGACCGTCGGATCTTACAAATCTATAAGAAGGCTAAGGCTGAGTGTATTTTGGCATTCTCGCATTTCGGCATTTTGGGGTTCGGCATTTCGACAATCCTGATGACGAGGAGTTGGGGCACTTTGCATTGAAAACCTTGACGTCACGAAACACAATGTGTTCTTGGAGCAAGGCGTGGTCACGGAGGAAGAAGCCACATGGACTGAGGTTTGGTCAGGGGTTAACCTCCGTTGAGCCCATTTCGACATTTCGGCATTTCGGAGTTCAGGGTTTGGAGCGGCAAGTGATTTTGGAATCATTGCATCGTGAACTCCCGGTTCATGGAACTCTGAAAATATCTAGACCATTTGATCCAACTCATCGAGAGTTGTTGTATATTGTGTGCGAATTCCCATATCAAAATTTGGGGATTGGAGTGACGAGTGATTTTGGAGTCACTGCGTCATGAACTCCCGGTTCACGAAATCCCGAAAATATCTGAGCCATTTCGGGAATTCGGTGATTCAGATACCGAGGATTCGAAAGACATAGAACAGGAGGAATGCTTGCATCGCGATTTCCTGAATCGCAAAAGTTGGTAGTGCTTTGTCATGGACCGTCATTTCGACATTTTGGGACCCGAGTGTTCGAGAGGGTAGGAGTCAAATCTCAAAGATCTGTGAGAAGGCTAAGGCTGAGTGTCTTTTGGCATTTCGGTGTTTTGGCATTTCAGGGTTCGAAAAGTAGAGGAGGCAATGGTTTGGGTCACTGCTTTTCAAACTCCTGGTTACCGAAATCCCGATACAGCTAGGACCGTTGGGTCGAGGGAGAACTCTATTTCGAGCTCAGTGAGAATGAGGTGAAGACTCACACCTGGTGCATGTCGTGTAGGTGGGGTTTTTGTGGAAGGACCTGTTGGGTCGAATTCGTGGTGTTCCAGTGAGGGCCTGAAAGAACTATTTTAGTTCCGCGGATTCGAAGAAGAACGATCCTGTGTGGATCTCGGCCCGAGGGTCGGGGGTCTGCACCATTTATTGATGGGGAAATATAATCACATTGACTACTGATGTAGATCATTCCTTATCTACATGTTGACATCAATAATTGGTAATTGGTGTTGACATCAATGTTGGTATTGTCATCAATGCCAAAGGGGGAGATTGTTGGATAATGTTGTCATTGATTCCAATGGTTTCATTGACTAATGTCAAGTGATTGATTGATGTCAAAGGATTGATTTATTGATTATTGATGTAATATAATATGTATTTTCCTTGATGAGAATGCATAGATGAAGCTGGATCAATGAGTTGTCATTGATATGATCAAGATGGATCAATGAGTTGTCATTGATACATGATGAATATGGATCGCTTTGGTTTCATTGGTATATGATTCATTGTTGGAAAAATGTATAGATGACTCATTATTGTCATATCATGATTCCTAAGGTGCACAAATGGATGAACTCCAAAGTGGTCCCCTTATGGTGAAAGCCCTCACGGGAAGATGCTTTGTGGATTGAGTTATCCTAGAATAATGGTTGGAGGACCCATTCTCTCATAATTGTATTATCATGATTGATAAGGTGCACAAATGGATGAACTCCAAAGTGGTCCCCTTATGGTGAAAGCCCTCATAGGAAGATGCTTTCCGAATTGAGTTATCCTAGAAGAATGGTTGGAGGACCCATGATTGTATGTGGAATAATGAGATTAAGATGAAGGAAAGTTTTGGTGGAAATATCCTAGATGTATAGTTCTTATCATACCATTTCCGATGGTATGTAGAACGTCACATAACTCCTCACAGTTAGAGATTTATGGCCATGACAAGTTGGAGGCCCCAAGTTTGTGTAATGGACCCGAGTTTGTTTGATGGGTAACAATATGCGTTATGATATATTTTCAGACAATACTATTCTATATCAATAGTACATGTCATTCCATTTCTGGTGGTATGTGGAACGTCACATAATTCCTCACGGTTTGAGAGTTATGGCCTTACGAAGTTGGAGGACCCTCACATGTCATCTAGAAGCCCCAAAAGGTCAAAGTAGTCAAACTGGTTTAAGGGTTTTTTAAAAGGTAAATAATAAAGTGAAGTGATGAGTGTATTATAATTCAAAGTGAATAAAAAATAAATTACTTAAATAATAAATTTAATGGAGAAATTAGAACTGGGTTAACCCTAAAATAAGGAAAGTGGGACCAAGTGACCTAGAAGATGTTTTTAAGGAAGCTACTTGGAGAGTATAAATAAGAGGCAAGGCTCTCTCATTTTAATCACACTTGAGTATATTGAATATCTATATGTTTCTGAGGTAACCAAGGATATCTAAGCTGAAATTCCAAGGAAAGGTGAAGAAAATAAGGCTGAAATGCAAGGAAGGATAAATTCTTTTGATGGTGCTTTCTAAGGTATGTTATTTACAGGTCATCTCACCATTTTCGCTATAACTTTTTTTCTATAATGATTCAGACCGTGAAATTTCTATTCCATTGAGAAAACATGTCCAAGTATATTTGGTAAACAATTAAGCTTGTGGTTCGTTGTATTTTGGGAGTTATACTCCGTGGAAAATAGGGTTTGTGGCTAGTCCTGAAACTAGTCAAAAACAGGTGTTTCAGGTAAAAAACGTCATAACTTCTTCATAATAGATCCAAATTCCATGAGATAAAATATGTTGGTTATGGTACAAGATTTAGTATTTTTTTTGACAGTTTCATATCAATTCAATTAATATTATGTGCGGGCCACGCTCTACAAGGTTGCTCTCTAGAATAAACCAGAATTCAGCCAGGTATACCATTTTTTTCTATAAAGCCTTTTCTGAGAGGTTGCAAGTAGTTCCACCTGGATGAATTGCATAAAACACACTGAATAAAATTGTATATCAGTTTCAATTCTTTATTCATTATAGGTACAAAGTTATGATTATTTCAAGTTGGGGTTGTTGACTAATCCAAAACTAGCCATGGTTGAGACAAACAGTTGATGAGTTGGCACATACATGAGGTGTATAGTTGATGATGTTGGTACATATTTATGAGTCATTGTTGATGATTGTTTGACACATTATTGGTATATACTTGGTAAATGCTTGGATGCACTTGTTTATGGTACAAGTTGATTACAGGATGTTTGGCACAGGTTGGTGCATGGTTGATGCACTTGTTTATGTTGACAGAATGATATCTATTGAGGATTTTTGCCTCATCTCAGTTGGTGCTGAGAATGTAAGATCGATCTTGCATATAGAGATGGTTCTCTTGTAGAGTTGTACTCTCTTCAGTTGTTGTTGAAAAACCCCCAGATTGAAGTCCATAATAAAAAGAAAAATTGTACATACATCTTGTGTTCTTTGTGTTCCTTGTGGAGATGATTTGTTGATGATATGTTGTTGATATATGTTTTTAATATGTGTTCACATCTAACTAATTATAAATGACAGCAATGAGTAATGAGCAAATGTTGAATGTTAACTAAGGAGTTTTTGTGTAAGAGGGAAGTTTTGGGAAAAAGATCCTCACACTCATTTACCCCCCCCTCTAAGTGTGGTAGGTGTGTCCAACAAGGTATCCATCCAAATACTTGCACCCATCACATATATATAGGAAAATGTCAAACCAGTCTGACAACCGCAAAGATGAATGAACAGGTAGCCTTAAAAGATATTGTAAAAGGAGATCGAAAAAAAAATATTAGACGTAGGTTTCATCTATCCTATCTCATACAGCAAATGGGTTTCACCCTTGGTTATAGTTCCCAAGAAAAATGGAAAATAGCAGGTATGTGTAGACTACTAAGAAATCAATAAATCCACATATAAAGATCACTTCCCTCTACCTTTCATCATCCAAGTTCTGGACACATTGGCTGGAAAGAAATATTTTTCTTTCCTCGATGGTTTTAGTGGCTATAACCATATCAAAATAGCACTTAAAGATGAAGACAAAATGACATTTACTTGTCCTTGGGGAACCTATCCCCGCAAGGTATTTCCCTTTGGACTTTCTAATGCAACAACCACCTTTCGAAGGGAAGTCTTGGTCATTTTTGTTGATTTAATAGATGACTGTGTAGAAGTATATATGGATGATTTTTTAGTTTATGGAGATACCTTTATGGAAGCCTTAGAGAACCTGGAAAGAGCATTAAATATATGTAGAGAAACAAGCCTTTCCTTAAGCAATGATAATTTTTTATGATGTATACAAAAGGTATTTTACTTAGTCAGCATGTTTTAGCTGCAGGTATTAAGGTAGATCCAACAAAGATTGTCGTCATTGTTAGTTTACCCAGTGCATCAAATCAAAACAATGTGAGGAGTTTCCTTGGTCATCCAAGTAATATAGATGGTTTATTATAAATTTCACTAGAATTGTATCTCCTTTATTCAAATTATTAGCAAAAGATATTAAATTTTACTAGGAGACTAACTGCCCAATTTCCTTTAATGCATTAAAAGAAAAACTTTCTACAACTCCAAGTATTGAGAGGACCCAATTGGACATTCCTTTTTCACATATCTACAGATGCCTTTGAAACAACAATAGGAGTGGTTTTGGGACAGAAATAAAATCAACATCATTATGTAATTTATTTTATCAGTAAAAATTTCACTCTTGCTGATATGGATTATACTATTACATAAAAGGAATTTTTGGTAGTCATTTATGGAATAAAACCTTTTTGGCATTATATTGCAAGATATGAGATTTTTTTACACACAAACCATTCTGCAATCATGACCTAATGAATAAAACAATAACCAATAGTAGGATAAAAATATGGCTTCTCCTCTTGCAATAATTTAATCTCATTGTATTAGAGAGGCCACGAACGGAAAATATGGTGGCATATTTCCTTTATCAAATCAACAATCTCGGTGAGACCTTTTCTGTAGTTGAAAATTTTCATGATGAAAAATTATTTTTAGTTTTTGTTAAGACTCCACAATTTGATGATGTTGCAAATTATTTGTCTATAGGAAGATTTCCACTGCCCTTTTCAGCAAAAGAAAAAAAACAATTATCAAATAAAGTGCTAAATTTAGTTGGATTAGAGCAGACATCTTATACACAGGAGGAAATTTTGTCATTTG
This sequence comes from Picea engelmannii, assembly GCA_009831015.1. NCBI lineage: Eukaryota > Viridiplantae > Streptophyta > Pinopsida > Pinales > Pinaceae > Picea > Picea engelmannii. The sequence goes on along the minus strand of ML784190.1, from coordinate 197,007 downwards.
TCAATGTGTTAGAGAGGATGAAATGTTTGACATTTTGAAGTATTTTCATGATGAGCCTTGAAGTGGGAATTTTTCAGACAAAAGGACAACCTATAAAATCCTTCATTGGAGGTATTATTTTCCTTCTATTCTCAAAGACACCAAAGAATATGTAAGGACATGTGACAATTGTCAAAGGATGGGTCATCCTATTGCAACCAATGAGATGCCACTTCAGCCATAGGTCCTTGTGGAGCAATTCGAGAAGTGGGATTGGGACTTTGTAGGGCCCATTGCAAAAAAGAAAAAGTGTATTCTTCTTTGTATGAATTATGTTACCAAATGGGTTGAAGAGAAAAATTTATCATATGCCACTGAGAAGTCAGTAGTAAATTTCATATTTGAAGATATTTTTGTTAGATTTAGTGTTCCTAGCTAGATTGTTACCGACCATGGGGCACAGTTCACCTCAAATTTGATTCAGTCTATGGTGCAGGAATATAAAATCAGACACAAGAATTCCACACCATATCATCCTCATGCCAATGGCCAAGTGAAATCTAAAAATAAGGTTTTATAGGATATCTGGGCAAAAACAGTTCAGATCCATCGGGTAGAGTGGGAGGAAAAAATTCCAGAAGAATTATGGGCATATAGAACTACATGGATGAATGTTATTGGTCACACCCCTTATGAACTGGTATATGAGAAGAAAGTGCTTCTCCCCGTTGATTTTTCAACTGAAAACTTTCAAAAATACATCTAAATTAGGACTAAATTTGTTAGAAGCTCATCAACAACAGGTTTTACAATTAAATGAGCTAGATGAAATTCACCAAGATGCATTGCAAAAAAACATTCTTGTACAGGAGAAAAGAACAAAATGGAGAACTTTTTTTTATAAAATTGAAGCAATTTAAAGAAGGTGATTGGGCTTTATTGTTTGATTAAAAGTTCAAAAAATTCAAAGGAAAATTCACCACCCATTGGCTCGACCCCTATGAAATTGACATGGCATTATAAAATGGCTCTATAAAGATCAAAACCATTGATGGTTCAAGAATTTCATTTGTTGTCAATGTCCATAGACTAAAATTATACCATAAGCCAACATCTAGAGATGAATTTAATTCCAGACTACTTCAACAATTTGAGATTGAAATTGTGAGTAAGGAGGATAATGTCTCTACTTATTCTCCATCTTGAATTTAATTTTCTGATATAAATAAAGAGAAAAATAAAAAAAATGTAAAAAAAATTAAATTAAATAAATAATTTAAATAAATAATAATTTGAATGATTCAGGAGGATATCGATGGCCACCCACCTATTACAACTATCTCATCTTGCTAGTTTCTTAGTTTGACAGTTTTTTCCTAGTTTTTGTGTCTTGAACTTTCGGGGTCATTTCGAGGCCCTAAAAAACATTTTTATGCATTTCCATTGTCAAACTATAAACGAAGTTATATTTTGATGGAATAATGTGTATTCCTTGGATATACATTTCCAATGGGCTATCATGCACCTAAAACGGAGATCATATGCAGACTTTATGACCCCGGGAAGTTGATGTACCAACATACCCCAACATGGCCCACATGACTTTTGGCACTGCATCTCCTAGGGTTAGATTTTTGGATGTCTAGGATTTTTTCATTCATGGAACCTCATTTTACTCATATTATTGAAAATAAGCATAGTCATCGCATTTCTTCTTAAAGATAAGTTGCCACCATTCTAGCAAACTTGTTTCAGTCTTCATTTTACAGTTTCAACATATTTCTTATTTAATAGAAGACAAGTTTTATTGTATCTCTATTATTATTCATTGTCTCTGTGTTAATATTATAAATATGTGTTTCATTTTATTCCACTCATAAATCTAGATCAGTGGTATCAGAGAGGTCTGCTCCTTGTCATTTTTAGTGCATGTCCCCAAGGAGGTCAGGGTATAGAGAGTTGGGTCTCAAGCTTGTTTCTCTTTAAGACAAATACTCTCGTACGCCCAAGAAAATATCCATGGAGGGTGAAAATAAATACGACGAGATAGGAAATCCTTTCAAAATTTTACTCGAGTAATCCCTTAAACAACAAAGGAACGAGATGATGGACAAATTTGCACAAAACCTTCGATGACTACCAAAAAGTGACACATCTACCTCAAGCGAAGTCGCCTCCCCCTTCAAGGTACAAATAAATTTTATATTCCTATATTTGAAGGTCAAATATATGTGGATGTCATATATAAATGGTTAATCCTTCTAGAAATGTATTTTTTTGTCCACAACTTTTTCGATAGAGAAAAGATAACATTTTCACTCCTCAAGGTTCTCCCCCATGTCAAAGATTGGTGGGAGACTTTCTGTGAGAAAAAGGAAATAGAGAGATCCACATTATTTGCATTTTCACCCACTTGGGATTCCTTTAGGGATGCTATTAAGGAAAAATACTATCATGTTGGAATTTATGACGACTTGTATACAAGATGGTCCAAACTGCAGCATGAAAGAGACCAAACAGTGTCAGAGTTCACCAATGTCTTCAATACCTTGCACACCAAGTTGGATATCAAATATTTTGAATGACATATGGTGCTCAAGTACCACAACAGTATGCATAGATACATCCAAAAATAAATGGATTTTATGTACATCTCATCCCTGGGCGTGGCCTATCCATATGTTGTCAAAATCGAGCAGAAGCTTAAACAAAAGATGCGACATTTTTGGTCTAGGAACCCCTCACAGCAGAAGCAGGGCAAGGGCAGCCCCAACCCACAGAACAAAGGAAAAATAAAATATGGATAGCCTCATTACAACTATTATAAGTCGTAAACAAAGAAGGACAATGTAAAGAGGAAGAATGACACAAGGAAGTGGTGTGACTTCCATAAGATCTCCTGGAAGAACACTGTTGATTGTCTCTCAAAGCATTCATTGGTGGTGTAGGTGAATGTCTCTTAATCAAATGCAGGTTTTGACTTAGAGTAAGAACCAGAAAAGGGGAGAATGATTATTAATGTGGAACCCAATTCCACCTTTTCTACCACCAAGATCCATCCCAATAAACCTGATGATATAGAGGAAGGCAAGCGTTTCTTTCATTCATAGATGTGGGTGAAGGGTACTCCACTAAACTTCATAGTTGATAGTGGTAGCCATAATAACATCATCTCATATAATTTCTTCAAGAGGTTGGCCCTACCGATAATGCTGCACCCACAACCATACAACATCAGGTGGCTCCGCCAAAGAAACAATCTTCGCATCAACCAACAATGTTGTATGTCCTACGACATAAATCCATTTAAGTATGAGTTATTATGTGATGTCTCTCCCCTTTAAGTTTGTGAAGTTATTTTAGGCCAACCTTATTTGTGGAAACGTCATGTTGTATATGAGTTTAGGCCTCGCAGTGTTATTATTACTTTGAACAGGAAATTGTAAAGGATACCCAAAGTAGTCCCACCTACTTCAATTTCCTTTATCACTTATAATAAATGTAGGAAGGTCATCTCTCAGACTGAGAATTTTTTACTCTTTATGATTCACTCTCAATGTGAGAGAAAGGTTGCAGTTGTTGGAAATTTGGTTTACATTGATGGATAGATGGTTTGGAAAGTCTTTTTGTCATTTATGTCAACCCTTGGACAGTGATCTTGGAGATTGATGTCAACCCTTGGATAGGTCCAAAGATGTTGGACAATTGATTGAAATTTGTATGATTGTGATTGATGATGAGTGTGTTGGGTACATTTGATGTATTCTACATGTATTCCTAGATTTGTGGTTATGGGACCTGGAGTTTACTGAGGGATAACGAAATGAAGGAAAGTGAAATTTTAGGTAAGACTATCATATATGGATAGTACATGTCATTCCATTTCCGGTGATAGGTGGTACACAGCTTGGATACTTATGGTTGAGGAGTTATAGCCTTGTGAATATGGAAGCCCCAAAGAATGGTAAAAAATCTCCTAGTTGGTTACAATTCAATGAATGAAAGGGTAAAGTGGTTGTAAAAACAACATTTAAGAATCCCTAAAGTTAACGAAAGAGGTTACTTAGAAAAATTATAAATACACCCCAAAAAGTCTCTCATAAGTACATTACATATACACACAAGTTCATTGAATATCTATATAAGTGGTCAAGTGATTCTTATATGAGGTAACCAAGGATATCTAAGGATTTTTTCAGAGAGAAGATGAAGTAAAGAAGGTCGAAATTGCAAGGGAGGATGAAGTCTTGTGAGGATGTGTTCTAAGGTATGTTATTTACAAGTCATATTACCATTTTTTCTATACTTGTTTCTAGAATGATTCACATAGTGAAATACAATGGATATTGATACAACATAGCATAATACCTGTGGTATACATTTACGCTACTGGGTTGTTGTAGTTTTGGAGATACACTCTGTGGAAGATAGGGCTGTTGTCCATCCTAGAACTAGTCGCAAACATGTGTTCTAGGTAAAATAGTATTAAATTATCCATAGAAGATCCACATTCAGTGAGACCAAACGAATTAGATACAATACATGCCTTAGTATGTTTTGTACAAGTTTCAGATCCATATATCAAATATTTTGTGTGGGGTATTCTCTACAAGTTCGCTCTCTAGAATAAGCCAAAATTCAACAAGTTATACCATTTTTTATATAACTCCTTTTATCGGATGTTCCAAGTAGTGAAACTTTAAGGAATTTCAGAGAAGATACTAAAAACTATTGTGTACACATTTCATACATTTATTCATTATAGGTACAGAGTTATTCTTTTTGAAATTTAGGGTTTGTGACTAATCCAAAAATAGTCCTATAAGACTAAAGTAATGTTTGATGAAGATGACATTCTCTTGTTGTTGAAGTTAAGAAATGTCCGCAGGTCTGTGATCACATACACCAGGTATGTTACAGAGTTGCATGTATGTTTATATGCATGTTTTGAGGGTTACATGTTGATGATGTTATGGTGTATGGCATGATTGAGACATATCATGAGTGATATGGTATATGGTTGAGGCACATGGTTTGAGGAGCATGTTGGATATTGTGCACATCATTTGAGATACATTTTGGTATATGTACGAGGCACTTTTTGGTGATATATAGACATGTTTGGTACACATTTGGCACATATTCTTGGCATATGGTTGATACAAATTTCATGGTATATGGTACATGTTGGGTGAGATACATTTCTGGTACACTTTTTGGTTTATTAGTACACGATGTATGGTTGTTGTGTTAGTGGTCTACCATTGATACTGATGCATTATTGAGATATATACTTGGAATATGGTAGTACATTCATATGAAACATCTCTTACTGGTGATGGTACTTGGTTGTGATACACTCTTGGTATTAATTGTTCAACATATCTTATGGTACATGGTATAGTACATGTTTGATGCTTGATATGGTATATGAGATACATTTCATGGTTAGCACATGGTATGGTATAAGGTATATGTATTATTGTGCATGGTTGATGTACATGGTTGATTTGCATGGTTGGAATATGGTATGGTATACAGTATAGGTACATGGTTTGTGCATGGTTGATGGTACGGGTTGATTTATGGTACATGTTTCGTACATGATTGATGCAATTGTTATTATATATGATTGATGCACTTGTTTTGGTACATAGTTGATGCATTTTTTATGGTACATGGTTGATGCACTTGATGGTACAGGTTGTTGTATAGGTTGATGCATGGTACAGGCTGGTACATGGTTGAGACACATATCTTGTGATGGTATGTGGTAATGTTGGATCATGCTTGGTTGAGGAATGTGTTTGTTGGAAATTTAGTTGAGAGCTATCTTTGATATATGATCCATGTGAGAGGATTTGGTTGAGTATCAGTGAAAATGGTAGCGACAATGGAAATATTAGTGACAGTGGCAATGAAAGTGAAAATAACAATGGAAATGACAGAGACAAAGATAGAGACACTGACAGAGTCGTGACATAGTTTGTGATAGTGCAAAAGTTCATTACAATTGGTCTACATTTATATTTCAGGGCGGTAGGAAAAGGAAACGAAAGGGGGTTGTAGCCTCCTTCCAGTTGGAGCCAAAGAATTAGGGATTTGGAGCTTCCTTCAGGTTGGAGCTTGAGAACTAGGTGGTTGTAACCACCTTTCGGTTGGAGCCTAAGAACCTAGGGGGTTGTAGCCTCCTTCTGGTTGGATCCAGAGAATCAAGGAGTTGTAGCTTCCTTTAGGTTGCAGCCTAAGAATAGGGGGTTTGAGCCTCCTTCCAGTTGTAGCTAGAGAATTGGAAGTTGGTGCCTCCTATGAATGAATTCTTGATATATATAAGAAATCATTATGTGGTTTTCTCCCATTTGGGTTTCCATGTAAATACTAGTGTACTATGTTCTTGATGTGATGTTGATGTGATGATGCTTATGTTTACATGCTTATGATATATTTATTGGATGCATTCATAGATCATGCATAGATGATATACTATAAACCCTATTTGTAAAGATAAAGAATATATATTGTGGTTAAAAGTGGAATAATTTCTCATTAGTGACTCACCCCCCCTCTTAGTAATCCAAAAATTGGTATCAGAGTGGGTCCTTCAAGAATAAGTTTAACCACTGGAAGGAGATCATCGATTACATTAATATTGGGGTACCACAATTTGACAGTCAGAACTATCCCTACTAGAGTAGATGAATGAAAACAACTTTACAGGTAGAGGGATATGACATTTGACACTCAATTGTTGCAGGATACAATGCTACATAGAAACCAAAGACTGCAACCAATAAATAATTAAAAAAGAACAAAAAAATAACAATGGATCTCATCATGGAAGGACTATTTGATTCAACAAAGGAAAAAGTAGGTAAATTCTCATCAGCTAAAGAACTTTAGGATAAGATACATAATATCTATTTTTCTCCCATCATAGATTCAGAGTTTGCTAAAGGATATGCAGGTACAGAGCAAGAAGAAACATGCTCATCATGTCAAAAAGATTCATAAGAACAAGAGTTTGAAGCATACGAAATCCACAGAGGTGAGTTATTTTGTTTTAATTGTGAAAAATGAGGACATCTTGAAGATGAATCCCTTATTTGAAAATTTAAAAGTGATAAGAAAGAAAATCCAAATGAAATAGAGGCATAATTGATTAGGGTTTTAGATGAACTAAAGAAGGAAAGAGATGAAAATATATCACTATTAATGAAACAAAAGAAAAGTGTTCAAATATTTGAAGAATCCCAGCAGGTCATCAAGAAATTAAGAGCTCATCTAGAAGAAGCCATAAAGATTGAATAGATTCTAGAAGATCAAAATGAGTGGTTGGAATCCAAAATAGCAGAACATAAGGAAGAAGTAGAAAAGAGAGAGAGAACATAATGACATATCATATCAAGGAAATAACTAATGACTTAAACCAACTTGAGGAAGAGTTTGGTCAAGAAGAGAGAAGACTTGAAGAAGAAATAATTGCATTAAATATCCAACTTGAAGAAGCAAAGAGAACAGAAGAAGTCGTGCAGTTTCAGATGATGAAGAAAGAAGAAGAGGTTGAGAATATTGAAGAAGAAGTTTTCACATTGAGAGTCAAAATAATCAAGCTCAACAAGAATGTTAAAAAGACAGAAACATCCACATCAATAATAGATAATGAAGAGAAGCATTCCAAGGTGCCATGAAAGAAAAATGAAGAAAAGAGTAAGAGTTATGCAAAATTACTCAAAGGAAGGAAACATGGTCAACAAGAATCAAAGAAAAATGATAAAGATACATCTTCAAGAAGACCCTCCACATTTAGGAAGCAAAGAAGCTTCAACCATAATGAAGGGATCCATAGAAGAGAATATCATGATTATCCAAGGCAATAATTCAGAAGGACTACATGACAAAGAACATCATTCACTTCTAAGTATGTAAATTTATTTTATGGTCATTGTTTTTATTGTGATAACTTTGGACATAAGGTTGCATATTGCAGGGCTTATGAAAGAAATGTGCAAACAAGAAAAACTTATGTGGACCCACATGATATCGAATGTTACAAGTTCCATAATATGGACACATAGCTCATGATTGTAGATGCATGGTGGATACTTATATGAAAGAGAACACCGATATCAAATATAACAAGGTTTCAAAAATAAAAAAAGAACAAGAAAATGAATATTACATGGATGAAGGAAACCCAAAAGTCATACTCTCAAGATTGAAAATAGTAAGAGATGAAAGATAAATCTATAGGGAAAAAGAAAGATTTCAGATACAGGAAGCTTTGGAGAAGAAATGAAAAACAAGAAGAACAAGTGAATAAATACTAGGTCTTAGAGATCGCAGGATTTGCAGTAGCATGAGAAATAAAAGAAGAGAAGGTAAATAAAGAACATGTGAATCAAGATATTGTACTTTCAGGAATTGTAGTGCGAGATCAATCTGCAAGAAAAAATGAAAAAGTTAGAGTTTAGAATGATCATGAGTCTATAGACAAAGAGGAAGATTACTCTGGATGAGAGAGAGTGTTTTTTTGAGCCATCTGGCATGGAGACTCCTAGTAAGTATGATTGTTGACAGGGGGATTCAGTGCAGTACCTACTACTAATCAGAGAACCACCCTTTGAGCAGTATGAACTGTTCGCAAAGACATATTCAAAGTAGTCAGATAGCATAAGTACAAAATGACAGATTGATCACACAAGTGTCAGTTGGAAGTTACACAAGAAGAAGTTTATGATCGTATTCAGGAAGAGAGATCTTTGGTATAGGTTATTCCAAACATGCATATTTGTATTACCATATAGATCATATCAGTAGACATATTTGATTTAGAGTAGTCTTTGTACAGTGATAGATGGGTCAACATTGTGGACAGTTGAGTAACAAATTTATGGAAAATTTGTGACATCTGGTCAGATATTGATTTAGAGATTCACAAATTGGTTCAGAGACTGATTCAGAGATCAACTTAGAGACAGTTGGATGATTATGATAAAGGAATATTTGAATTCTTTAACTTTGAATTATTTTTATATATGTCATGAATTACATGAGGAATAACCAATGGAAAATGAAAAACACTTGAATAGAGGAAAGGAAACATTTCACAGGTAGCTCTAGATATTACATTAAGGAAAATGATCAGAGAGAGAGAAAGGAAGATCAGTATCATGCAGATAGGGAGAGACATACCCATGGGGGGATTTACTCCTTTTTCTATGGTTGGTTTAAGCATGTATAGTATCATGAGGAAACATATCAATAGGGGGAGTTAATCCTTTGTCAAAGGGTGAGAGATAAATAAAGTAATGACGATGAAGACATATGGGTACTGTAGACAAGCGGAGTATCCCCAAGGAGATTTCAGTAAGGGGGAGTATCCCCAAAGGGGGAGAAATACTCAGAGAGATACCCTTTTCCATTGATTTCAAAGGGGGAGAGTGAAAAACATTGATGAGTAGTGATGGTCACAGAGAGAGTTTGAGAATGATTATTTACATGTCTAAGTGTTTCCATCAATGTTGGTGTTTCCACCAATGCCAAAGGAGGATATTTTTGGACAGTTGGTTTAGATTGATGGAAAGATGGTTTGAACAGTTGGTTTTCATTGATGTCAACCATTGGAGAGTGATCCTGGAGATTGATGTCAACCCTTATAAATTGATGTCAACCATTGGAGAGTGATCCTGGAGATTGATGTCAACCCTTATAAATTGATGTCAACCCTTGGAGAGGTCTATATATGTTGGATAGTTGATTGACATTTGTATGATTGTGCTTGATGATGAGTTCGTTGGGTACATTTGATGTAGTCTACATGTAGCCGCAGAGGTGTGGCTATGGGAACCAGAGTTCATTGAGGAATAATGAAATGAAGGAATGTGAAATTTCAAGTAATACTATCATATATGGATAAAACATGACATGCCCTTTCTGGTGATAGGTGGTATGCCATGTGGATCCTCATGGTTGAGAAGTTATGGCCTTTTGAATATGAAATTCCCAAAGAATGGTAAAAAATCCCTTAATTGGTTACAAATCAATGAATGAAAGGGTAAAGTGGTTGTAACAAGAAAATTTAAGAATCCCTAAAGTTAAGGAAAATGGTCCTAATGTGTTCAACAATCCCTAAAGTTAAGGAAACTGGTCCCAAATTTAAGCAAAATGGTTACTTAGAAAAAAGTATAAATACACCTCAAGAAGTCTCTCATAAGTACATTAAATATACACACAAGTTCACTGAATATCTATCTAAGTGGTCAAGTGATTCATATCTAAGGTAACCAAGGATATCTGAGGCATTTTTTAGAGGGAAGATGAAGTACAGAAGGTCGAAATTGCAAGGGAGAATGAAGTCTTGTGATGATATGTTCTAAGGTATGTTATTTACAGGTCATATTACCATTTTCACAATAACTTGTTTTATAGAACGATTCATATAGTGAAATATGGTGGATATTGTTATGACATAGAAAGGTACTTGTGTTAGAAATTTCATCTTTTGGGTCGATGTAGTTTTGGAGATACACTCTTTGGAAGATAGGATTTTTGGCCAATCTTGGAACTATTCTCAAACAGGTGTTTCAGGTAAAGTAGTCATAAATTATTCATAGAAGATCCAAATTCCATGAGTCAAAATGAATTGGATAGAGTACATTCCTTAGTACGTTGTTTACAAGTTTCATATCCATATATCAAATATTCCACGCGGGGAATTCTCTACAAGTTTGCTTTCTAGAATAAGACATAATTCATCAAGGTCTACCATTTTTGGTATAACTCCTTTTATGGGATTCCAAGAAATCAAACTTGGAGGAATTGCAGAGAATATACAAAAGAATATTGTGTACACGTTTCATACATTTATTCATTATAGGTATAGAGTTATGCTTGTAGAAAGTTAGGGTTTGTGACTAATCCAAAACTAATCCCATGAGACTAAGGTAATGTTTGATGAAGATGTTATTTTCTTCTTGTGGAAGTTGAGAAAGGTCTACAGGTATGTGATCGCATACACCAGGTATGTTACATAGTTACATATATGTTTATATGGATTTTTTGAGGGTTACATGTTGATGATGTTATGGTTGATGGTATGATTGGGACATATCATGAGTGATATGGTATATGGTCGAGGCACATGGTTTGACGAGCATGTTGGATATTGTGCACATTGTTTGAGATACATTTTGGTATATGTATGAGGCACTTCTTGGTGATATATATACATGCTTTGTAAACATTTGACACATATTCTTGGCACATGTTTGATGCACATTTCATGGTATATGGTACATGTTGGATGAGATACATTGTTGGTACACTTGTTGGTTTATTGGTACAAGGTGTATGGTTGCTGCATTAGTGATCTACCATTGCTATTGATACATTTTTTAGATATATACTTGAAATATTGTAGTACATGCATAGGAGACATCTCTTAGTGGTGATCGTACTTGCTTGATATACACTCTTGGTATTACTTGTTCAACATATCTTATGGTACATGGTATAGTACAAGTTTGATGCTTGATATGGTATATGAGATACATTTCATGGTTGGCACATGGTATGGTATAAGGTATAGGTATTGATGTGCATGGTTGATGTACACAGTTGATTTGAATGGTTAGCATATGGTATAGGTACATGGTTGGTACATCATTGATGGTACATGTTGATGTATGGTACAAGTTTGGTACATGATTGATGCACTTGTTATTATATATGATCAATGAAGTTGTTTTGGTACATAGTTGATGCACTAGTTATAGTACATGGTTCATGCACTTGATGGTACAGGTTGTGGTACATGTTGATGCATGATATAGGTTGGTACATGGTTGAGACACATATAACATAGTTACCAACTTAATGAGAACTCTACAGAGTTCTCATTTTGGGGGGGGTCAAGTTTTTTACCCCGTTTTTAAAAATGGTGCTACCGGTAGCTCTCCCCTCCCTTTTTAGGTGGTTTTTTGATATTTTAAATTTTCTAATACGTAAGGTTTCCACTTTTTTGTTTTTAAATGCTTGTATTTTCATTTATTTTCAAATTGTTTAAAAAAAAACAAAAAAAAAATTCTCAACGATGTTTTTTCATCTATTTTCAAACTTTTTTTTATTTTTATTTTTAGTCAATAGTGTTTTTAATCATATTTCTAGGCTCCATCCATTGTTAAAAATGTTGTACACCATTTTTTTTTTTTTAAATTAAGATTTTTCATATAATTATGTGTCCCTAATTAAGTTATGATTCCATACATTTTAAATATAGTGGAAAATATCATTTTTAACACATTGTTTTACCTTACTTCAATACATAGAAAATAATTGTAGTTAAATAACACTATTTTTAAAT
>ML784190.1:138511-168625 GCA_009831015.1 Picea engelmannii | reverse complement strand
TAGGGCCATCAATGCCCACATCATCGTCGCTGCTTATTACCGCGATCATTGCCTATTATTCAGAGTATGTTCCTTTGCAGAATTGTCTTCTGCCTTTATCATTACCACCCCCGAGGGCGCTGCAGTTGTCTACACCAACACTTCCATCATCTTTTTTCATAGTTACATAACACGAGCATGGGGCATGCCCACCTCGTTTGTACACAGTTGTATATTTTTCTGCACAACTATCAGAAGGTCGGGTCCTACCGGATCCTTTTTCCTACAACGGATCGCTCCAAATGGTCCCACTATTGCTCTCCCTTACAACAACATTCTCAGTAGAAGAAAAATTGATGGATTTCGGCTATACGTATGCTCCTAACCTCATCCATCAGGGGGCATCTGTTATCACCGAAATTTCATCCGCACATGGTGACAAGAACTCTGCATCGTCAAAACAGCAATGAAGTCATTCATGGCACTGAATTAATTTCACAGCATTCCAGAAGGGTCAAAAACTATACAAAGTAACCAAAAATTGAAGGGCGCTTTACAATAGTTTGGTGTGCACGCACATGCGCAAGACAAAAACGTATGATGCGCGAATGTGCGCACAACGCATGGCTGTCAATGCAAAAAACCGCGCACCTACTAATACGGTGCATTTATTGAATTGGACGGCCTCCCAACCACTTTCAGATCAGCTCCCAATCTGATTTGACTCCCAAATCCAAGCTAAATCCACAGGGTAGGCGGGTTAATGACCTAATGAAGCCCTAAAGAGCTCCTTTTCACACTTTGAAGAGGTTACATAATCGCTCGGTGATCTGCTATAAAAAGCCATCAAGGAACATTGTTTTCGCAAGGAATTCTAGGTATTGTTATGCTGCTAAGATTTTCAAGGGCTCATTCTTTGACGATAACACATTGGCAACATTTCATAGAGCCATTCGCCTATCCATTGAGCGGATGTGCTGGGAGTTCTTTCACCATCAGTCTTATTTCTTCGCATTGGAAGGAAAGCAAGTTTGTGAGGGCCTCAAGATCCTTCCTTTGGGGGAAGAAGGAACCACAGTTCTCTTCCTTCATCGTGCTCTGATTTCATCAATAGACCAGCTCAAAACCATTGGTGATATCGGTGTCTTTTTTGTGTTTATTGTTTCTTTATCCATATGCTAACAGTTGTATTTTTTTTTTATTTAATTCTTGCTTGTAGTTTGTTTTGTTTCCTCTAACCCTTTCCTCCACAGCTATCATGCTCTGCAAGACCCAACAGGGCATGTAAGCACCCTCAATTTTCTCACCAGGTGACGAATTGGGTGCGAACAATCAGGTCCCAATAGAATAGAAATATGTATGGAAAACTCCCTTCAAGTTCAAAGAAGGTATTTTCAAATTGTTAGTCATGCCTTTTGGTTTGACGAATGCCCCAATAACTTTCATGAGGATGATGGAATATATATTGTGGCCTTTCACCAATTATTTTGTGGTGGTGTATATGGATGACATCCACATCTACAAAAAGACTTGGGAGGAACCCTTGCGACATATTTAACAGGTTTTTCACACTCTGTGACAACACAAGCTATACTTAAATTTGGAAAAATTCTCCTTCGGCATGGATGGGGTCCAATACCTAGGATACATTTTTGATGAGTATGGGGTGCATGTTGATCTCGCCAAGATCTATGTCACTCATGAATAGCCAGCCCCAACCACACTTATTGAGCTTTGGATCTTTTTAGGCCTTGCCAATTTCTATCATAGGTTCATGTTGGGATTCTCCCATATTTCATGGCCCCTCAACCAAAAAATAAGAGGTGGTGGTAAGGAAAAGTATATGTGGGTCCTGTCGCAACAGAAAGCATTCTATGATTTGAAGCAACTCTTGTGCTCAAACCCATTTTTCTCATTACCTGGCCTACAACAACCCTTTGAAATCAAGACAAATGCTTCATACTACGTTGTGGGTGCAGTTCTCACTCAGCACAAACACCCGTGGCCTATCATAGTGAGACACTATCACATGTTGTCCATAAGTACCCTACTTATGAAAAAAAAATGTACTCCTTTATGGAAGATTTCCGCCAATGGAGGAATCAAATTCTCAAAAAAGAGATAGTTATCCACACCGATCATAATCCATTGCAGTTCATGTAGACATAGGGAAAATTTTACAATGATCGCCATCAAAAGTGGTCCACATAATTGCAACAGTTCCATCTCAACATCAAATATAAGATAGGAAGAAACAATCGTGTCATTGATTTCCTCAGACTCCCTCAAGTTGCATCACTCACCACAATGCTAAACTCCTACGGCCATGAGACCTCTAGGTGGCCCCAACTCTATGAGAGAGATATTGACTTCTCCGCCACCTACCAGATCATAGGCAAAAACAAAAATGTCACTAATTTCCATCTTTAGGATGGGATGTTGTGCCAACTGGGCCATATTTTCGTTCCATCAAGCGAGAAATCCAATATGATTTGGGAATCCCACTATAGTCGAGTGGCAGGACACTTGGACATTGAAAAGATAGTGTCAGTGCTACATCAACATTTCTATTGGTCAAAACTTTGAGAGGATTTCAGCAAGTATATCAAGTCTCGCACTACCTATGCCATTGCCAAACCGACCATTAAGAAAAAAGGAATGTACACTCCTCTACCTACTCTTTAAAGGCCTTGGGAATGCATCTCAATGGACTACATGTCAGGCCTTATGTCAACCAAGTGGGGAAATGATTGTTTTTCTGTGGTGGTTTATCATTTTTCTAAAATGACGATTTTGGTCGCTTGGAAGAAGAGCATCACAACAGAGGCCACTACCAAGCTCTTCTTAAAAAATGAGCATGGGTACATTTTGGGATACCACAAAACATCACCTCATATCGGAACAGCTAGTTCCTCAGCACATTCTAGTCCAACCTCTGGTCACAGTTGGACACCAAGCTTGCCAAATCCATTGCCTTCCACCCCCATATAGATGGTCAAACTGAGGTCGTCAATTGGATGATCATGTATATCATGCACATGTACAATTACAAGAATCCTCGCACATGGGATGAGAGTCTTTCCTATGTTCATCACAACTACAATAGAGAACTACATAACTCAATTGGCCACAACCCCTTTCAAGTGGGGTTGGTATTTCAACCATTAGGCCTCATGGATTTTTCACTATCCCTTGCATCCACCGAGGAAGACTCATCCCATGCTCAAACTGAAGCCGACAAAGATACAAAATTCATTGAGCCGATCCATCACATTGTCCAAGAAGTTTAGGATCTTTTACAGAAGTCCAATGCCAAGTGAAAACAATGCTCTGATCAACATCGGGTGCCACACAAGTTTCAGGTGGGAGATAAAATTTGGTTGCACTTGCAGAAAGAATTCCTTAAGGGGCCCCATCAAAATATTATTCCACTCCTCTATGGACCTTACACCATCACCAAGGTTATGGGTGATAATTATTTTGATCTCAACATTCCCCCCTTCCTTGGCTTGCATCTAGTATTTAATGTGGACCTCCTTCAGCCATATTTTCCACCACTATTGGACACCTCAGAGATAATAAAACAATTGACACTAATAAAGATCAACACTGACTACATGGAATAGGCATCCACTGATCATATCATGGAAAAACAGGTCAAGGGAACTCGCCAGTAGAGGATCCATATTTATTGGGTTGTCAAAGCAGAGTAGCTCCTGCACCAAGGCAAGTGGCTCACCCAGGGCCAAATTCAACAAAAATTTCCTCATTTGATAGGGGAATTCAATGAAATGGATACCATTGTTTCCTAATGGGGGAGGATTGATCCAGGTGGATATTGGTGGCCACCCACCTATTCCAATTGGCTCATTTTGGAAAATTCTTAGTTTGGCATATTTTTCCTAGATTTTAGGTCATAAACTTTTGGGGTCATTTTGAGGCCCTAAACAACATTTTTAGGGATCACCATAATAAAACTATAAATAGATTTAGAGTTTGATATCATAATGTCTATTCCTCGGATAGACCTTTCCAATGGGCTATCGTGCACCTAAAATGAAGATCATATGCAAAATTTACAACCATGAGAACTTTACGTACCAACTTACCCCAATGGGGCCCACATGAATTCTGGCGCTTCATCTCCCAGGTTCAGGTTTTTGGATGTATAGGGTTTTGGCATTCGTTTTTATTGTGAAAAGGATTTCAGAGCCTCATTGTACTCATCTTCTTTCCAATGAGCGTACTTGTCACATCTCTTCTCATAGATAATCTACCACCATTCTAACAAGCTTGTGTCACTCTGCATTTTACAGTTTCAACATATTTCTTATTTAATAGAAGTCAAGATTTACTATATCTTTGTTATTAATCATTGTGTGTCTGTGTTACTATTATAAATATGTATTTCATTTCATTTTTCTCATAAATACATATCAGTGAAAACCAGGATTCCTAGCACATCTGAACATGAGCTTTTCTTGAAAACCAGTAGACTGGCTAGAAGAGTTCGCTTTTGTACTAATTTCCTGCAGAATTTTTAGAGATGAATTGGAATAAATTAGTGAATTTTTCAATGATTAATAGTTATGTTAAGATTCATTTTTTCTAACAGCATAAGGATTTTTCTACTCCTTAGTGACAACATTTCTCTACATCAGAAGAACATTGTCAATTTTAGTAATAAAAGGACTCCATGTATTTCAACAGAAAATTTATAGTCATTTCCTGTAATAACAAAAATTATTCTAGTAATAAAAGACAGTTCAAATGGGAAACTAGTGTGACATACTTGTTGAAATGTTGATCAATACTGAGTGGGGGAGGTGAATCAATATTGCTTATTTTTAACAATTTTATTAATAATTAATTATTAATCAAAACAATTGATCAACAACAATGTGCTGAGAACATAAATTAAATATAAAAATCACAAAAGGTACAAGTTAAAATGTGTAGGAGATACCCATATATCTTTTTTGAGCACCAAATAAAGGAGACACCAATCCCCTATTTTAGAGCACCAACTCTAGGAAGAACCAATTCCCTTTTTTCGAGCACCAACTCCCTTGTTTTCAAGCATCAACTTGAGGAAGCACCAATAAGCTTGTTTCAGGCTTCAACCTGTAGAGGACTCCAATCCTCCCTTGATCCTCCCTTCCACCCTCACTTCACGTGTATGTTTAAGGTTTCATATACTTTCTTGGACTATGCTTATGTTTTTTATATTCTGGACTAGACCACAGAGACACTCTTATTCCACTATACCATTTTTTAATATAGTATTCCAACATGTATGAAATTGAACCATTATGTCTCTTTGTATGAACCAATGCAAGTATTCATTTAATTTGATAATAAAGCTAACATTTTTTCATTAAATTTTTTGTCTTTAATTCAAAATGTTTCAAATCCCTTGTAAGTTTTTCATCATTAAGGGAATATTTGGGTGCTAAAAACTATTTACTCTTGTTGTAACAGTTCCTTAAACAAACGTTGATCCTAAGGTGTTAATTATCTTTAATCATATTTTTAGCATTTATGAGTCGATCTGAGTTATGGATTGACTCTTCTTATTTTGGTCTCACACTTACATATTGATCCTATGATCTATGATCAATCTTCGTTGTCCCTTGTTGATCCATAGAATTTATGATTTCATTATATGTTGACCTGAACCATCCAATAATTGTTCCTCTACAGTTACTCTGGGCATATTGTATTTGTTGGATCATTGAAGATCAATATTTTGGATCCGTAAACAGGAGGCTTATAACCTATTCATCTCACCCACATGGAATTCTCTATTTAAAACAATTTTAACTTTGGTTATTTATATGACGAGAAATTCTCGACCCCTCAAGCCACACATCGAGTCAGAAAATAAAATAGAGTCGACCAACCAAAAGTCGAAATGGGAGAATGAGTCGGCCAAAATGCAAGTTGGTTTTGAGGAAAAATAATTCGACCAAAGTTGAGTTGAAAAATAAAATAGATTCGTCCACCTAGAAGTCAAAATGGGAAAAAACGAGATGGCCAAAATGCAAGTCAGTTCGAGGAAAATTAAGTCGACCAAAGTTGAGTCAACCAAGAGTCAATAAATGCAAGTCGAATTCGAAGGAAAAGAAATTTAAATTTTTCCAAGTCAAAGTCAAAGGAAATGCAATTTGAAGTTATCCAAGTAGAAGTCAAAGGAAATGAAAGTCAAAGCTATCCATGTTGAAGTCGAAGGTAATTCTATTCAAAGTTATCAAAGTCAGAGTCAGAGGAAATACAAGTCGAAGTTATCTAAGTTGAAGATCAATATGTCTAACAGAGACTCTCATAACAAACCCTTTTACATATTTTATTGAGCACTAGACTTTGATCTTTTCCCCTCTTTGACATTAGTGTCAACTTCATAACATTATGTCCAATGTTGAGGATATTTATCTCCTTTCACATCAATGCCAACACCATGTCCGACATTCTCCCCCTTTGGCATTGATGAAAACATAGTAAAAACCCCTTATTTATTAAATGGGTTTTACTATTTATCCTACCCCTTTGACAACGATGACAAAAGGGATGTGTCTTTTCTCCCCTAAGGTTATAATCCCCCTTTCCTTGTACTCCTTCTATGAAGAAACCTGTGCAATTCAATTAGACATAGAGATTACCCCAAATTTTTGTCTAAGGTATTCAAAAGTACTCCTAGGTAAATTTTTTGTGAATATATCAGCAATATGTTCTTTAGTATCCACATATTCCACTTTAACAACTTTTTGAGAAACATGTTCCCATAAAAAGTGAAATTTTATTGGGATATGCTTGGTTTTGAGTACCTAACAGGATTCTTAGAAAGATTTATGGCACTAGTATTGTCGTAGTTACAACAAATTGGATGATCATACTTTATTTGTAAGTCTTACAGAGTTTGTTTCATCCAAATAACTTGAGTGCAGCATGAGATAGCAACAATATATTCAGTTTCTATTATGGATAGTGATATGGAGGGTTGTTTTTTACATCAACATTTCATGCCCAATCTACATTAGTATATGCAGTTAATATTCATCAACACTTCCTGCCCAATCTACATCAATATATGCAGTTAATATGAATTCTTCTGTTTTTGGATACCATAATCCAAAATCCAAGGTGCCTTTGATATATCTAAAAATCATTTTAACTGCCTTCATAAGTGTCTCTTTAGGTGTAGATTGAAATCTGGCCACTAATCCTACAACTTGCATGATGCTCGGTCTTGTTGTTGTTTCATATAATAGGCTAGCAATCATTGATTTACACATGGTTTGTTGTGCTTCTAGTGATTCATCATCTTTGCTAAGTTTGCATCCTATAATTATAGGAGTGCTCATAGGTTTACATTCTTCCATTTGAAATTTCTTCAACATTTCCTTAATGTATTTGGTCTGAGATATAAATATGGATTTGTTTGATTGTGAAACTTATAACCCTAGGAAGAATGTTAGTTCACCAAGCATTGACATCTCGAATTATTTTTGCATTTCTGTAGAAAATTGTTTTCTTAGAGGATTTAGATTACTTCCAAAGATGATATCATCCACATATACTACAACAATAATCATATTCTGATTTTCAGTTTTAATGTAAATATTTTTGTCAGTGGCTCCTCTTTTGTAACTGGTATCACTGGAATTTCATCTGCAAATGGTTACAGGAATCCAGCATCTCCAAACACCCAATAGTTCATCCATGGCCCAGAAACTGCATTTCCAAAGGGCACAAAATTATACAACTGGTTATAAAATTAGTATGCGCTAAAGATACAAAGGTAGCGCGCACACATGTGACATTCAAACAACGTCGAAAAAGAACACATGGGCTCGATGCAAAACTATGGATGAAAAAATCCACGCATACCTTAGAACGACGCATTTATGATTTTGGTCAGCCTTCCACCCACTTCTGGTTCATCTCCCAAGTCAATTTGACACCCAAATCCGAGATGAATCTGAGTGGGGGGGCTGGTCAAAGACCTAAGGGTGACCTAAAGAGCCCCTTGTTCACACTAAAGACTGGTTGAATAATGCCTCAAAGATTTGCTATAAAAATAGGCCATGGGTGCACTATATTTTCAAGGAATTCATTTGTATTGTTATGTTGCCTATATTATCTTAGAGAAACCTCTTTCCTCATTAGAGCATACAAGCACCCTCTCATTTAGCCATTAATATCACCTCTTGAGTGAATGAGCTTTGGATTTCTTCACCATTTCCTTCTAGTTTTATATTTGTAAGAAGATCTCAATCATTGGGGGTTCAAGAGCCCTCCCTTGGAGGAAGAGGGGACCCACAAGTCTCCCTTTCTCTTTGGTATTTTCCCACTAATACAACTTATCCATTGGTGGCATGAATGTTGTTTTCTTTTTTGTGCTATTTCCCTTATGCACTCTAGTTTAGTTTCTTTTATTGTTATTAGATTAGTTGTTTGTTTATTTCTTATGCTTGATGTTTCTAACTCTTGCATTCACTATTGTCTTGTCTAGCTAACCCAACTAGACTTGTAAGCGTCCTTATTTTTCTCATTTAGGTGACGAAAGGGACACAACAAATTGGCAACTCCACTGGGGATAGGTATCAATTTCCTCCCCATTTGGGTTGATTGAGCACTTCATTTTTTCTTATTTAACTTGCAGGAACCATAGATGATCCATGCTTGCCTGCAAAAAGATAAATTCAAAGATGAGCTGAAAGAATTTCATCTAAAATTCTCTTCTCGACCATGTAACAGAAAGTGCATGGGTTTTGTTAACCCACATGCGTGTCTTCCGAGAATGTGTGCCAAACTCACTGTGTTGCTCAGCACATTCTGCACACCTGCACCAAAAACTCATTTTTGATTTGTGTATTGACACCAAATGTGCCTCTGTCTACTCTGTGACCCACGCATATGTCCAGAAAATCATACATTGTACGGGTTTTGTGATCTGTTGAAGGCCCATATCCTTCTTAAGTTTGATTCTATGTAGATTGTAATATGCACCACACTTAGATTCCCTATCCACATGAAGGGTTAGTCAAAACATAGACACTTAGGGGGATTAAAATCCATATTTATCCTCTTTTTTCTTTCATTTTTCCACATGGATGGCTTACTTTGATTAAATATAACTTGGAATCATTATATATCACAAATATAACTACTTGCATTAGGACCAGAAATTGAACGTCAATCTTTGAGTATGCTCTTCTCTCGCACCATAAAGCGATCTTGAGAATTAGAAAAATGATTGAGGGAACATTTCATCTCCCTTAAAAGACAAAATCTTTAGGAGAGGACAACAGCCCCCTCGGGACTCCTCTTAGGTTCATTTTTCAACGACATCTTAAATTTGTAAGGGCCCATACATGCCCACATTCTACAAAGATAGGATAGTTTTGAATTTACTTTATTAGATTAAATCACTAAGGAAGTTTAAAGGTTTTGTAATAGGCCCACACATGCCCACATGTCCACAATCTAGGATACTTGTTGAAACTTTCTTTGATTAAATCACACTAGGGAATTAAAGGATTGGTAAGGACCCATATGTCCACATGCTAGTTCTCTAGGGACTTTAAAATTTCGCAAGGTTGTACCAATGGAATTTACTAAATTAGGTAATCAAGACTTGTAAGGACCACACTAAGTCCACATGCAGGAAGGTGACACCTAAACTTGTTAAACATTTGGTGCACTTTCACTTGTTCACACACAAAGTCACTACTCACTGACATAGCTTCATCTAGAAAATTGTGGAGGTTGAAGTAAGTTTCCTCCAAAGGGATTCCGAAATGCCCCACCCCCTTTTCTTGACGCAACTATCCACTCCCACTTAATTTCAACGAGATTGGTTCACACCCCCAATCTCTCAAACAACCACATCTAAAAATTTTCTAAAAAACTCACTAAGTTTTCCTCCACAGGAGGTACCAAAAGAATGTTTTTTAGTCTAGCTAGGATCTCGAGGATAGGCATCCAAATAACTCCTTATTATCTGGTTCTCACATCTTCAAACAATAGAAGTTGTCAAATAGGGAACTGTAAATCCTCCAGGTTAAGTGTTCCTAACACCATAAGTCAAGGAGATACCCGTGAAGGGTCAAAGGCCGAGGTCTGGTTGTTCTATGCATCCTCCCTTGAGGTACCCACCTCTTGGATGGGATTCATCCTGTGACCCATTTCTTAGGCCGAAAATCTAAATGTTGCACTTTGACCAAGCTACCTAGTGACCAAATTTTAGGGCATCTACAAAGGTGGCAATTGTGGGCTGCAATTGCACCTTGATCGAATTTTGTGTGGCTATTGGGAAATATCACCAACTCTTTCAGGATATGCACCCTCTACCCCTCATTATAACTAATCGCTTCATACTTCACTAGTTTCTCTTCCAGTGGCTTCAAACGCCACTTTTGAGTGCTATTAGAAGGTCCGGTGCTATTTGAGAGGAAGGACGTTACGTTTTTTAGGACACGAGCATTTGTTTTCTTTGTTCTCCCACATAGAAAAAATCTACCTACCCACATGTATGCTTCTTTATCAATTGATTTATGTATGATTCCCTTGTGACAACATGCGATTGTGAGGTATATTGTGCAAGTCCAAAAATCATAACAAATACTCTTGTTCATTTATTTCTCTCATCACTTGCACACATCCACTTTTCTAGTCGAACATCATAGGGGACCCACAAAATCCCCATCATTCCATATGCTTGCTAAATATCTCTACCATTCTAGGGGGAGTTCCTAGTCTTTCCAACTCATCGGCTCCACCTTCTCACACCCTTGTGAGTGCTACCCTCTTGGGATCCACTTTTATTAGTTCTCCTTTACTTGGGTCTACTTCCCAAGGTCAACTGTCCACTTGCTTTCCTTTACAAGGAAGTAGGGGGCACACTTCTTTGCCAGGAGGAAGTACAACCCCACCTAACCCTCCTCAAGGGTCAGGTACCCAAAAAAATCACACCATGGCTGGATTATGATAATCCTCCACACCACCTCAGATGCCATACTTGGATTCCCTCAATATACTGGATCTGACTAATCTCACTAATGATCCTATATTGCATGACCCCACATGGCCTACAATGCCTACCAAACTACCTTCAAACATTCCCAAGTTTGAAGGAAAAGAGGGAGATGAACCGACCAACCATATCGTGACCTTCCACTTATGGTACTCTTCAAACAGCATCATGGATGACTCCTTATGATTGAGGTTATTCCAATGCACGTTCACTGGCCCAGCAACCAAGTGGTATGTAGAATAAAAATTTGGATTCCATGTGACCTTTGAATCTTTGGCCAAAGCATTTTTTACCTTCTTTCAACTACCAATCCAACATGACAATGGTCTCGAACTGCTCTCAGAGTTTTAAAAAACCTTTTCTATACACATTGTTGACCACATTCACGAATGGCGTCGACAACGTAGTCTATGCAAAGCTGAAGCCACCAAGCAAGAATGCCTCAATTGGTTTCTCAAATCACTTGTTTCCCTCCTTGCCAAGGATGTGGCCGCCACCTTCCCCCAATCTAAAGAATAAGTCATCGAAAAGTCTCAACAGTTCAAACTCATTTATTCACAGTCAGGATACTTATATACAGTACTACCTGATGCCTCACGACCCGTACGATTTGGCCAGGACAAACCTGGGATGTCTCGCTCAACAGATGGATTGATTGGTACCACTACACACTACAATCTGTACATACAACCACCACCTATGTACGGTACACCCAAATATCCTCCTATATATGGAGGTCCATCTTATTACCCTCCTCCCCTTTACCAATGGTCATATCTTGTTGTTCCCCCTCAGTCATTAGGGGCTCCCCCACCGGTACCTATGTTGTATCCGATCTCTCAATCCAGTACGAGTCCAACCCCAACCCCTAGATAAAACCCTAGAAGTAGTGGAAGTACCTCTACTTCTTATACTCCATATGGATCCTATCCACAGAACAATCCATATTTCCCATTTCCTAGTCCTCCCTAGCCAGTTAATTCTCCACCAGGACAACCACATGCCAACATCAACCTTGTTCATCCCTTTCCCATTCAATAGGTTCATACATTTGAACAATTTAATACGACCAATATGAATCATATAAAGAAAGAAAAAAGTTGAAACAATGACAACCCAAGACCAGGAGAGAATGACACCCACAACCATCCCGCTAGGGGAAACCAATACCAAGACCCCTAAGGGGGCACCAATAACAATCAACCATGACAATGGAAGAACAACAATCTTCGGACTCACTTCCCTTGCACTATATGTGGTGAGTATGGACATTATACTCATGATTTCCCCTGAATTCCTGATCTCCAATGGATGAGGGCCTCCATGAACTCATAGGGCCCTCTGACACCACCTAACCCTCAGCAGGCCCCATAATAGTATTTGCAACCATTGCCTTCAATTTTTTTGCAAAACCCCATACCATACTGACGCAACCTCACCCCTTGCCTCGGCAAAAGGCCTCTACGTTGACCTCCCGGTCTTTAAGGATCGTTCAAAGTTCACCCTTGAGACGGAGTGGCTCCTTCGATTCTCCCCTGGAATCTTTATTTGAATTTGACCCACAGGTCTTTTTCGGCACCTTACAGCTTTAGGTCCAATCCCTTCTCTGTTTACGACAAAACGTCACAATCGAGTTTTGGGGTTTTCAAAATCCCAATGTCACGACCCTTTGGTTCCCGATTTCCCGATCTCCTCTTTCCCGATATGCTCCCTTTGTGCTTTATCCCCTCCTGGCTATGCCCCTAGTCATGTGAGCTGCCTTTATATGACCACAGTCATACCTTTTATCGGGGTTCGGGGTTTCGAATGTAGTAATGCACTAAACCTCTTGTCCATGGAATCCCCGATTTCCCGACTCTCGGTTTCCCGATTAAGGACTATTTCTTTCGGGCAATTTCCTGAAGGCTTCGATCTCACCACGTGTCCTCTAGGATGGATGGTCCTCGCCACTTCGTAATTTTCACCATGTAAATTCCCGATACCTCATTATGAAAATATGATGTCAACTGGGTCCCACACGGAACTCTCTTTCCTTTCGGAAAATCGGACTTCGCGATTCCAAGTTGCAAATCCTTCTTGTCTCCCTGACTCACGAAATGTCGATTCTCGACTTTCCTCGGATTTCTGACACGTGTCCCAAGTGTATGGATGGTTCAGATCAACCCTCGGGTTTCGCCAATTATATAAACCCAATCCACTTACCTATGCGAGTCCCGATGACCAAAATGCCTATGGGGCTTCTGATCTCGTACACGTGTCCTAACTGATGGACGGCCTGATCGTTTACGAGATTTCCAACATGGATTTTCCTGATCTCTTGCTCGCAGAACTCTCGATTTGACGAATCCTGAAACTCTGATGGATTCTTCCCTTTCGAGATTTTTCCCAAGATCTTACATCTTTGCCACGTGTCCCCTCGAGACAGGCAGTCCTGATTCAACCTCGGGATTTTGAGACTTTCGATGCCCCGATGACACAAGTTCTTTGTCAACTTAAAACCCCAGTCGCCGAAATGCCGACGGGCTCTCGATGATTGCCACCTGTCTCCTCAAGTGGACAACTCAAATTGATCACGAGATTTTCACTCTGAAAATTCTCGATCACTCGTCCCCGTGATTCCCGATTTCACGAAAGCTGAAACTCTAATGGCCACGCCTCTCATCAGAACTTTCCTCCTCCCGTTCACGAAGCTTAAACTCTGTGAAACTCCTGGTCAATCCAATGGCTGACAAGTGTCTATGTGAAGATCCTACGGTCCACAATCTCCTGAGCTTGAACTCTGGACGCTACCGTAACCTCCTCGTTTCTCTGGCAGATCTGACGGCTAGCGGGATTTCGCTAATCCTCCCCATAGATTCTTGACCATTGGTCTCTTCCCTTTGATGATTTCTATGAAGGAAACCAAGGACTCTTCCCTAGACTTATCCGCTTGCGCTACAAACTTACGATGCCCTTCAATGTTTTCAAAGGCTTTACTCCTTCTGAGCTTCTCACAACTTCAAGCCTCAAAGAGGATCTTTGCACGCACTCCTTGCGACAACCTCCAAACATGTCTAAGTGTTGAGTTTCTCCGACCCTGTGCACTCCTTGCAGAAATGGTCTCTCAATGGCTTCGCTCAGTTCACTCCTCTGAGACTCCTCTCATCCTGCGCACTCCTTGCACGGCTCCTACACCTGTCTGTACTTTTGTTGAAATGAGAACAAATGCTACCTATCTGAACCCTCTGTCAACGCACTCCTTGTGGACACTTTGACTTCACTCCTTGCAGGAATTCTTTCTCAGATAGAGAAACAATTGAAACTCATTCCCTCTTCCTTTCAGACTTCAACTTAGAACATGAAATCATATACACAGCATATCAAAGCAAATGCATAACAGGAATCAAACATTCATGAGCATAACATCAATACACAGAGAACAACACAAACCATGAATTTGAATCAAAGCTTTCTATTAATCCAAATATCTGTACATGGGTGTTCTTACACAGCTCTCTGCATGCTCTTGCTCTTCCTTCTCCAGAATAATGTTACAATACACAATGAGGGTGTCTATATCCCGTTTCCCTCTTGCGCTCTCAAACTGTCTATTCTAGAATTAAATTCTATCTACCTGCATTAACTATCTTAAATTCCTCCCACCTACTAAGGACGAGAGCTAAAGGCTCAAGGTCTGATTACATAATACAAGTGTGTCTCATCTTAATGTCTCATTTAAGATGGCACAACAATCTAAGGGAATTTCAAAATTTGTGCTGGCGCTTGTCCAGTTGTCTCTTGCCTTCCACGCTGGCTCGCTTGATGTGGGAGATGCTCCTGCATCATACTCCCTCGCTTGAAAAATTTCATGGACTCCTGTCCATGAGCTCCTGCATGATCTGTCCATGCTTCTATATCTCTGCTTCGCTTTCCCAGCTGGCATCTTCAATTGGATGGTTCTTCCACTTGATCAGATAATCAAAGTATTTTTTCCTCCTGGTCTTCTTACCAATTCTTTTGTCCAGTATGCGTTCCATTTGTGGCTTTTCTGCAACTGGCATCTGCTTTGTCCACTGGATCACTGGCTGCTCATTTCCAGTCTATGTTTCTTCAACTCTATATGGGTACAAATCTGAGACATTGAATATCAGAGAAATTTCGATCCCATCGGGTAATTCAATCTCGTAAGCATTTTCCCCAATTTTCTTCAAGACTCTACATGGTCCAATTTTCTTCATCTTCAGCTTATTATATGTTCCTCTCGGGAACCCTTCTTTTCTCAAATGTGCCAGAACCAGATAACCAACCTCAAACTGAAGTTGTCTTCTATGTTGATCTGCTCTTTGCTTATACTCCTGACTTGATTCCAGAAATCGTTCCTTCACCTGGCTGTGAATTTCCCTCATCACCTCTGTGAATTCCTCTGCACTAGCGCTCCAAGTCACAGTCTGTTGTGAATCCCTCAGTTCAAAAATTCCTCTCGGCTGCATGCCATAAACAACTTGAAATGGAATTTACCTTGTGCTCATGTTGACTGAGTCATTATAATCAAACTCTTCCTGTGGTAATATGCTGTCCCACTGGCTGTGGTGTTCTATCACCAGGCTTCTCAGCAAGTCTCTCAGACTTATTTTCACCACTTCCGTCTGTCCATCCATTTGAGGATGATAATTTGAACTAAACAACAAGTTAGTTCCTAGCTTTTTCCATAAGTTCCTCCAAAAATTCCCTATGAATTTGGTGTCTCGATCCGAAACTATACTCTTCGACAACCCATGAAGTTGAATGACCTCTTTGAAAAACAGGTTCGCAATGTGAGTTGTGTCACTGGTCTTATGACACGGAATGAAGTGTGCCATTTTAGAAAATCTATCCACAACCAAAAACATTGAATCAACACCCCTTTCTGTTCTTGGCAACCCCAATACAAAATCCATACTAATTGCATCCCATGGCCTCTCTGGTATGGGCAATGGTTGATAAAATCCCGCATTTTGTTTCCTTCCCTTCAAATGCTAGAAAACTCTGCATCTATCAACAAATATTTTGACGTCTACTCGCATTCCTAGCCAAAAATATGACTCATTCAGCTTTGCAAACGTCTTGTCATGGCCAAAGTGCCCTACCAATCCTCCACTGTGTTTCTCCTTCAGTAGATTCTCCCTCATGGAGCATTTTGGAATACACAGTTGATTACCTCTAAACAGTAATCCTTCCTGGATCATGTATTTGGCCCACTGGCTTCTATCTCTGAGAACTATATTCTCAGCTTCTTCATACGCCTCTTGAAAATCTGGATCATTAGCATACATGTCCCTGAGATCATCAAAACCTAATGTTTTGATTCTGAACTCCTGCAACAGCAAACACTTCCTGCTCAAAGCATCAGCAACTTTGTTAGCAGTACCAGAAATGTGTTTTATCACAAAAGTGAAATTCTGCATATACTCAACCCATTTGACATGTTTCTGATTCAACTTTTCCTGTTGACTCACAAACTGTAGTGCATGATTGTCACTATACAAGACAAATTCTTTGGGTATCAAGTAATGCCTCCATTTCTTCAATGCCTGTATGATAGCGCAAAATTCCTTGTCATAAGTGGAATATTTCAACTTTGCTTCATTCAGCTTCTCGCTAAAATACGCTATCGGCCTGTCTTCCTGACTCAAGATTGCTCTGATTGCAAATCTTCTTGCATCGCATTTCACCTGAAATATCTTTTGGAAATCCGGCAACACCAGAACTGGTTGTTCCGTGATTTTCTCCTTCAACAGATTAAAACTCTTCTCCGCCTCTTCTGTCCAGTGAAAATATTTATGTCTTTTCTTCACTGTATCCATCATTGCTGCACTAATTTCACTGAAGTTCCTGATGAATTTTCGGTAGAAACTAGCCAATCCGTGAAAACTTCTCACCTCAAATATGTTCTTTGGTGATGGCCAATTCTTGATTACCTCCACCTTATCCGAATCCATCCTCAACTCATTTTCAGAAATAACAAACCCCAAGTAAATGAGTTTTGTCTTCATGAATGAGGACTTATTCATGTTTATCAGCAGCTTCTCCTGCTGTAACTTCTGCATCAATGTAGCCAAATGATTTAGATGCTCTACCACTGTCTTACTGTAGATCAGTATGTCATCCAAATACACAATGAAAAATTCCTGATGAACTACCTCACGACTTCATTCATCAACCTCATGAAGGTACTCGGCACATTTGTTAAGCCAAATGGCATAACAAGCCATTCATATAACCCCTCATTTGTTTTTAATGTTGTCTTCCATTCATCACCTTCCCTCATGTGAATCTAGTGATAACTGCTTTTCAAATCAATCTTTGAAAAATACTTTGCTCCACTTAAACAGTCCATCATATCATTCATCCTCGGCAATGGAAATCTATACCTGATGGTTATCTTATTAATGGCTCTTGAATCAGTGCACATTCTTCAGCCTCCATCTTTCTTCAGACTGAGTATTGTTGGAACAACACACGGACTCAAGCTCTCCCTAACCAAACCTTTGTCCAACAACTCCTGGACTTTCCTTTTAACCTCTTCATTCTCTTGCGGTGTTAGTCTGTACGCGGCTTTGTTTGGTAAACTGGCTCCCGGTATGAGGTCAATATGATGACTCACACTCCTGATCGGTGGCAACGAATGAGGTAATTCGTCCACTACTATATCAGAGAACTCTTCCAGCAGTTCCTGAATTTATTCTGGAAAATCATCCACTCTTCTGCTAGTCAACACAATATTCGGTTTCCTGACCACAAAGAATTGCGCTTCCTCCTTCTTCTTAACCTCTGTAAAAAGTTCCTTCCCACTCATGAGAAGTACAGTGTTGCTTACTTCTGGTTTCACTTCCTTATCTTTGATTGGAAGCAACATATGAGTTCTCGACTTCCTTTTCGGGTGTCAAAAGAACTTTTCACATCATCAGTGATCTTCCACCTTCAACATCTTCTGCCTCAATATTTCGCCTCTGTGCCTCGGTGATCTGAGTTTCTCCTCCTTCCTTCTTCTTATCTGGATACTCGTAATACTTATGCCCATTCTTTCCACATGTGAAGCATGTGATTACTCCACCTCTTCCTCTTCCTCTACCTCTAGTACGAGGAAAAGTGTTATTGTCAGCATAATCTCCTCTCTGCTTAGTATGCTACCTTCTCGGTTCATCATATTGTTGCCCTAGATGTGAGGTTCCACCTCTCTCTGTCTGTGTCTGAGGTTTCTTCCAGCCCTCCTTGGGCTTCTGATATCTATCCTGGGAAACTGATTTGCCTCTAGACTAATTCCTGCCTCGGCCCCTCTGACTCTGTTTTCGGCTCAGCTTCTCTTCTACTTCCAGAGCCATCTGATAAGCATCTTCCACCATTCGGATGGTTACCATGCTCATCTCATCATGAATTTCATATCTCAGGCCATTCATATACCTAGCTACTTTTTCATCATTGCTTTCATGAGGACCTGCCCTGATATTCAACCTGTAAAATTCCTCAGTATATTCCTTTATTGACATCAGCTTCTGTCTCAGGTTCTGCATTCTCCTGAACAGAGTAATCTGGTAATCCCCGGGGATGAATTTTGCTTTCATCTTTTCAATCATCCTGTCCCAGCGCTTAATTTTCTGCTTACCTTGGCAATGCCTATCCGCTTGTAGTTCATCCCACCACAATGCTTCATGTCCTTTTAATATCATGACGGCATGCTTGACCTTCCTGTCCTCTTCGACATCTTCATAGTCAAAGTAGGTGTCTAGAGCTCTAATCCAGTCTAGAAGCTCCTCTGCATCGAAATTTCCCTCATAAACTGGAATGTCCATTTTCGCCTTTGCACCCATTCTTGCAATAGCTTTAAGCAAGTGCTCATTGGCTACATATTCTGCTGTGACTTCTTCTTCTCCATGTCCAGCATCATCTTCATTTTCGGACTCACTGATATCTCCTACATCAGCTGTGTTTTTTTGTCTTATCTCCATGTCCACAAGTCTAGCACGTATGTTATGCATATCTCTTTCTACTTCTGGATTCTGCACCTATCTACCCCTTCCTCTCGACGTCTCCCTTTCCTCCTCTAGATCGGGTGATTGTCTATCTCCTCTTCTTGGCGGCATGGTGAATATTCCTTCTCCCTGCTATAGAAAGCAACAAAGCTTTTCTAAGCTCTAATACCAAAACTGACGCAGCCTCACCCCTTGCCTCGGCAAAAGGCCTATGTGCTGACCTCCCGGTCTTTAAGGATCGTTCAAAGTTCACCCTTGAGTCGGAGTGGCTCCTTCGATTCTCCCCTGGAATGTTTATTTGAATTTGACCCACACGTCTTTTTCGACACCTTACAGCTTTAGCTCTGATCCCTTCTTCGTTTACGACAGAAAGTCACAATCGGGTTTTGGGGTTTTCAAAATCCCGATGTCACGACCCTTTGGTTCCTGATTTCCTGATCTCCGCTTTCCCGATATTCTCCCTTTGTGTTTTAGCCCCTCCTGGCTATGCACCGAGTCATGTGACCTGCCTTTATATGACCGCAGTCATACCTTTTATCGAGGTTCAGGGTTTCGAATGTCGTAATGCACTAAACCTCTTGTCCACGGAATCCCCAATTTCCCGACTCTTGGTTTCCCAATTAAGGACTATTTCTTTCGGGAAATTTCCCGAAGGCTTCGATCTCGCCACGCATCCTCTAGGATGGACGGTCCTCGCCACTTCAAAATTTTCACTGTGTAAATTCCTGATACCTCGCTATGACGAGATGACGTCAACTGGGTCCCACACGGAACTCTCTTTCCTTTTGGAAAATCGGACTTCGCAATTCCAAGTTGTAAATCCTTCTTGTCTCCCTGACTCATGAAATGTTGATTCATGACTTACCTTGGATTTCTGACACGTGTCCCAAGTGGATGGACGGTTCAGATCAACCCTCGGGTTTCACCAATTATATAAACCCAATCCACTTACCTATGCGAGTCCCGATGACCAAAATGCCGATGGGGCTTCCGATCTCGTCCCCATGTGCTAACTGATGGATGGCCCTATCGTTTATGGGATTTTCCTGATCTCTTGCTTGCAGAACTCCTGATTTTTTGAATGCCGAAACTCCAATGGAGTCTTCCCTTTTGGGACTTTTCCTGAGATCTTAGATCTTCGCCACATGTCCCCTTGAGATGGGCGGTCCTGATTCAACCTCGGGATTTTGAGACTTTCGATGCCCCGATGACACAATTTCTTTGTTAACTTAAAACCCCGGTCACCGAAATGCCGACAGGCTCTCGATGATTGCCACCTGTCTCCTCAAGATGGATGGCTCAGATTGATTCCAGGATTTTCACTCTGAAAATTCTCGATCACTCGTCCTCGTGATTCTCAATTTCACGAATGCCGAAACTCCGATGGCCATGCCTCTCGTCGGAACTTTCCTCCTCCTGCTCACAAATCTTAAACTCTGTGCAAATCCTGGTCAGTCCAACGGCTGGCGGGTGTCTATGTGAAGATCCTACGGTCCACAATATCCTGAGCTTGAACTCCGGACGCTACCGTAACCTCCTCTCTTCTCTGGCAGATCTGACAGCTAGCGAGATTTCGCTAATCCTCCCCATAGATTCTTGACCATTGGTCTCTTCCCTTTGGTGATTTCTACGAAGGAAACCAATTCTCTTCCCTGGAATTATCCTCTTGCGCTACAAACTAATGATGCCCCTCAATGTTTTCAAAGGCTTTACTCCTCCTGAGCTTCTCACAACTTCGAGCCTCAAAGAGGTTCTTTGCACGCACTCCTTGTGGAAACCTCCAAACACGTCTAAGTGTTGAGTTTTTCTGACCCTGCGCACTCCTTGCAGAAATGGTCTCTCAATAGCTTCGTTCAGTTCGCTCCTCTGAGACTCCTCTCAGCCTATGCACTCCTTGGACGGCTCCTACACCTGTCTATACTTATGCGGAAATGAGAACAAATGCTACCTATCTAAACCCTCTGTCAATGCACACCTTGCAGACACTTCGACTGCACTCCTTGCAGGAATTCTTTCTTAGATAGAGAAACAATTGAAACTCATTCCCTCTTCCTTTCAGTCTTCAACTTAGAACATGAAATCATATACACAGCATATCAAAGAAAATGCATAATAGGAAGAAAACATTCATGAGCATAACATCAATATACATAGAACAACACAAACCATGAATTTGAATCAAAGATTTCTATTAATCCAAATATCTGTACATGGGTGTTCTTACACAGCTCTCTGCATGCTCTTGCTCTTCCTTCTCTAGAATAATGTTACAATACACAATGAGGGTGTCTATATCATGTTTCCCTCTTGCGCTCTCAAACTGTCTATTCTAGAATTAAATTCTATCTACCTGCATTAACTATCTTAAATGCCTCCTACCTACTAAGGACGAGAGCTAAAGGCTCAAGGTCTGATTACATAATACAAGTGTGTCTCATATTAATGGCTCATTTAATATGGCACAACAATCTAAGGGAATTTAAAAATTTGTGTTGGCGCTTGTCCAGCTGTCTCTTCCCTTCCACCCTGGCTCGCTTGATGTGGGAGATGCTCCTGCATCATACTCCCTCGCTTGAAAACTTTCATGGGCTCCTGTCCATGAGCTCCTGCATGGTCTGTCCATGCTTCTGTATCTCTGCTTCGCTTTGCCAGATGGAATCTTCAATTGGATGGTTCTTCCACTTGATCAGATACTCAAAGTATTCTTTCCTCCTGGTCTTCTTACCAATTCTTTTGTCCAATATGCATTCCATTTGTGGCTTTTTTGCAACTGGCATCTGCTTTGTCCACTGGATCACTGGATGCTCATTTCTAGTCTATGTTTCTTCAACTCTATATGGGTACAAATATGAGACATTGAATATCGGAGAAATTTCGATCCCATCGGGTAATTCAATCTCGTAAGCATTTTCCCCAATTTTCTTCAAGACTCTACATGGTCCGATTTTCTTCATCTTCAGCTTATTATATGTTCCTCTCGGGAACCTTTCTTTTCTCAAATGTGCCAGAACCAGATCAACAACCTCAAACTAAAGTTGTCTTCTATGCTGATTTGCTCTTCGCTTATACTCCTGACTTGATTCCAGCAATCGTTCCTTCACCTGACTGTGAAGTTCCTTCATCACCTCTGCGAATTCCTTTGCACTAGCGCTCCTAGTCGCAGTCTGTTGTGAGTCCCTCAGTTCATAAATTCCTCTCGGCTGCATGCCATAAACAACCTGAAATGGACTTTTCCCTGTGCTCCTGTTGACTGAGTCATTATAATCAAACTCTGTCTGTGGTAATATGTTGTCCCACTGGCTGTGGTGTTCTGTCACTAGGCTTCTCAGCAAGTCTCTCAGACTTATTTTCACCACTTCCGTCTGTCCATTCGTTTGAGGATGATAAATTGAAATAAATGACAAGTTAGTTCCCATCTTTTTCCATAAGTTCCTCCAAAAATTCCCTATGAATTTGGTGTCTCGATCCGAAACTATACTCTTCGGCAACTCATGAAGTCGAATGACCTCTTTGAAAAACAAGTTCGCAATGTGAGTTGCGTCACTGGTCTTCTGACATGGAATGAAGTGTGCCATTTTAGAAAATCTATCCACCACCACAAAGATTGAATCAACACCTCTTTCTATTCTTGGCAACCACAATACAAAATCCATACTAATTGCATCCCATGGCCTCCCTGGTATGGGCAATGGTTGATAAAATCTCGCATTATGTTTCCTTCCCTTCGAATGCTGGCAAACTCCACATCTATCCATAAATCTTTGTATGTCTACTCGCATTCCCGGCCAAAAATATGACTGATTCATCTTTGCAAACGTCTTGTCATGGCCAAAGTGCCCTGCCAATCCTCCACTGTGTTTCTCCTTCAGTAGATTCTCCCTCATGGAGCATTTTGGAATACACAGTTGATTACCTCTAAACAATAATCCTTCCTGGATCATGTATTCGGCCCACTGGCTTCTATCTCTGAGAACTAGATTCCCAGCTGCTTCATACGCCTCTTGAAAATCTGGATCATCTGCGTACATGTCTCTGAGATCATCAAAACCTAATGTTTTGATTCTGAATTCCTGCAACAACAAACACTTCCTGCTCAAAGCATCAACAACTTTGTTAGCAGTACCAGAGATATGTTTTATCACAAAAGTGAAATTTTGCATATACTCAAACCATTTGACATGTTTCTTATTCAACTTTCCCTGTTGACTCACAAACTGCAGTGCATGATTGTCACTATACAAGACAAATTCTTTGGGTATCAAGTAATGCCTCCATTTCTTCAGTGCCTGTATGATAGCGCAAAATTCCTTGTCTTAAGTGGAATATTTCAACTTTGCTTCATTCAGCTTCTCACTGAAATACGCTATTGGCCTGTCTTCCTGACTCAAGACTGCTCTGATTGCAAATCCGCTTGCATCACATTTCACCTGAAATATCTTTTGGAAATTCGGCAACACCAGAACTGGTTGTTCCGTGATTTTCTCCTTCAACAGATTAAAACTCTTCTTCACCTCTTCTGTCCAGTGAAAAGATTTATGTCTTTTCTTCACTGTATCCATCATTGCTGCACTAATTCCACTGAAATTCCTGATGAATTTTCGGTAGAAACTAGCCAATCCGTGAAAACTTCTCACCTCAAATATGTTCTTTGGTGATGGCCAATTCTTGATTACTTCCACCTTATCCGGATCCATCCTCAACTCATTTGAAGAAATAACAAACCCCAAGTAAATGAGTTATGTCTTCATGAATGAGGACTTCTTCATGTTTATCAGTAGCTTCTCCTGCTGTAACTTCTGCATCACTGTAGCCAAATGCTTTAGATGCTCTACCACTATCTTACTGTAGATCAGTATGTCATCCAAATACACAATGAAAAATTTCCCGATGAAGTACCTCAGGACTTCATTCATCATCCTCATGAAGGTACTCGGCACATTTGTTAAGACAAACGGCATAAAAATCCATTCATATAACCCCTCATTTGTTTTTAATGTTGTCTTCCATTCATCACCTTCCCTCATGCGAATCTGGTGATAACCGCTTTTCAAATCAATCTTTGAAAAATACTTTGCTCCACTTAAACAGTCCATCAGATCATCCATCCTCGGCAATGGAAATCTATACCTGATGGTTATCTTATTAATGGCTCTTGAATCAGTGCACATCCTTCAGCCTCCATCTTTCTTCGGACTGAGTACTGTTGGAACAACACACGGACTCAAGCTCTCCCTGACCAAACCTTTGTCCAAAAAATCTTGAACTTTCCTTTTAACCTCTTCATTCTATTGCAGCGTTAGTCTATACGTGGCTTTGTTTGGTAAACTGGCTCCCGGTATGAGGTCAATATGATGACTCACACTCCTGATCGGTGGCAACGAACAAGGTAATTCGTCCACTACTATATCAGAGAACTCTTCCAGCAGTTCCTAAATTTATTCTGGAAAATCATCCACTCTTCTGCTAGTCAACACAATATTCGGTTTCCTGACCACAAAGAATTGTGGTTCCTCCTTCTTCTTAACCTTTGTAAAAAGTTCCTTCCCACTCATGAGAAGTACAGTGTTGCTTACTTCTGGTTTCACTTCCTTATCTTTGATTGGAAGCAACAGATGAGTTCTCCCATTCTTTTCTAAGGTGTATGTGTTCATCTTCCCATCATGAATCACATTTCTGTCATATTTCCATGGTCTACCCAACAATAAATGACAGACATCCATAGGAATAACATCACAGAGTATCTTATCATTATATCCTCCTATCTTAAACTCAACTAAACATTGTTTAGTGACATTTACCTGATGTCCTTTTTGTAGCCATGAAACTTTGTATGGACTTGGATGTTCAATCGTCTCCAGCTCCAACTTTTCTACCATCTCCCTCAAAACGAGATTATCCATGCTACCACTGTCCACAATGACCTTGCATACCCTATCTTTGGTTTTGCAAGCAGTCCAAAAAAGTCTATTTCTTTGAACTAAACTCTCGACTTCCTTTTCGGGTGTCAAAAGAACTTTTCACATCATTAGTGATCTTCCACCTTCAACATCTTTTGCCTCAATATTTCGCCTCTGTGCCTTGGTGATGTGAGTTTCTCCTCCTTCCTTCTTTTTATCTGGACACTCGTAAGACTTATGCCCATTCTTTCCACATGTGAAGCATGTGATTACTCCACCTCTTCCTCTTCCTCTACCTCTAGTACGAGGAAAAGTGTTATTGTCAGCATAATCTCCTCTCTGCTCAGTATGCTACCTTCTCGGCTCAGCATATTGCTTCCCTCGCTGTGAGGTTCCACCTCTCTCTGTCCGTGTCTGAGGTTTCTTCCAGTCCTCCTTGGGCTTCTGATATCTATCCTGGGAAACTGATTTGCCTCTAGACTAACTCCTTCCTCGGCCCCTCTGACTTTGTTTTCGGCTCAGCTTCTCTTCTGCTTCCAGAGCCATCTGATAAGCATATTCCACCGTTTGGATGGTTACCATGCTCATCTCATCCTGAATTTCATATCTCAGGCCATTCATATACCTAGCTAATTTTTCATCATTGCTTTCACGATGACCTTCCCTGATATTCAACTTGTAAAATTCCTCAGTATATTCCTTTATTGACATCATCTTCTGTCTCAGGTTCTGCATTCTCCTGAACAGAGTAATCTGGTAATCCCTGGGGATGAATTTTTCTTTCATCTTTGCAATCATCGTTTCCCAACTCTTAATTTTCTTCTTACCTTGGCAATGCCTATCCGCTTGTAGTTCATCCCACCACAATGCTTCATGTCCTTTTAATCTCGTGATGGCATGCTTGACCTTCCTCTCCTCTTCGACATCTTCATAGTCAAAGTAGGTGTCTAGAGCTCTAATCTAGTCTAGAAGCTCCTCTGCATCCAAATTTCCCTCATAAACTGGAATGTCCATTTTCGCCTTTGCACCCATTCTTACAACAGCTTTAAGCAAGTGCTCATTGGCTGCATCTTCTGCTGTGACTTCTTCTTCTCCATGTCCAACATCATCTTCATTTTCGGACTCACTGATATCTCTTACATCAGCTGTGCGTTTTTGTCTTATCTCCATGTCCACAAGTCTAGCGCGTATGTTATGCAAATCTCTTTCTACGTCTGGATTCTGCACCTGTCTACCCCTTCCTCTGGACGTCTCCCTTTCCTCCTCTAGATCGGGTGATTGTCTATCTCTTCTTATTGGCGGCATGGTGAATCTTCCTTCTCCCTGCTACAGAAAGCAACGAAGCTTTTCTAAGCTCTGATACCAAAACTGACGCAGCCTCACCCCTTGCCTCGGCAAAAGGCCTATGGGCTGACCTCCCGGTCTTTAAGGATCATTCAAAGTTCACCCTTGATCCAGAGTGGCTCCTTCGATTCTCCCTTGGAATATTTATTTGAATTTGACCCACAGGTCTTTTTCGACACCTTACAGCTTTAGCTTCGATCCCTTCTTCGTTTACGACAGAAAGTCACAATCGGGTTTTCAGGTTTTCAAAATCCCGATGTCACGACCCTTTGGTTCCTGATTTCCCGATCTCCACTTTCCTGATATGCTCCCTTTGTGCTTTAGCCCCTCCTGGCTATGCCCCGAGTCATGTGACATGCCTTTATATGACCGCAGTCATACCTTTTATTGAGGTTCGGGGTTTCGAATGTCGTAATGCACTAAACCTCTTGTCCACGGAATCCCCGATTTCTTGACTCTTGGTTTCCCGATTAACGACTATTTCTTTTGGGCAATTTCTCGAAGGCTTCGATCTCGCCACGCATCCTCTAGGATGGACGGTCCTCGCCACTTCAAAATTTCCACTGTGTAAATTCCCGATACCTCGTTATGACGAGATGATGTCAACTGGGTCCCACACAGAACTCTCTTTCCTTTCGGAAAATCGGACTTCACGATTCCAAGTTGCAAATCCTTCTTGTCTCCCTGACTCACGAAATGTTGATTCGCGACTTACCTTGGATTTATGACACGCGTCCCAAGTGGATGGACAGTTCAGATCAACCCTCGGGTTTCACCAATTATATAAACCCAATCCACTTACCTATGCTATTCCCGATGACCAAAATGTCAATGGGGATTCCGATCTCGTCCACATGTCCTAACTGATGGATGGCCCTATCGTTTACGGGATTTCCAACATGGATTTTCCTGATCTCTTGCTCGCAGAACTCCCGATTTGCTGAATCCTGAAACTCCAATGGAGTCTTCCCTTTCGGGACTTTTCCTGAGATCTTAGATCTTCGCCATGTGTCCCCTCGAGATGGGCGGTCCTGATTCAACCTCGGGATTTTGAGACTTTCGATGCCCCGATGACACAAGTTCTTTGTTAACCTAAAACCATGGTCACCGAAATGCCGATGGGCTCTCGATGATTGCCACCTGTCTCCTCAAGATGGATGGCTCAAATTGATTCCAGGATTTTCACTCTGAAAATTCTTGATCACTCGTCCTCGTGATTCTCGATTTCACGAATGTCGAAGCTCCGATGGCCATGCCTCTCGTCGGAACTTTTCTCCTCCTGCTCACAAATATTAAACTCTGTGCAACTCCTGGTCAATCCAACGGCTGGCGGGTGTCTATGTCAACATCCTACAGTCCACAATCTCCTGAGATTGAACTCCGGACGCTACCGTAACCTCCTCACTTCTCTGGCAG
Source organism: Picea engelmannii (assembly GCA_009831015.1). Classification (NCBI taxonomy): domain Eukaryota; kingdom Viridiplantae; phylum Streptophyta; class Pinopsida; order Pinales; family Pinaceae; genus Picea; species Picea engelmannii. The sequence continues at coordinate 140,966 of ML784190.1, read as the reverse complement.
ATCTGACGGCTAGTGGTATTTCGCTAATCCTCCCCATAGATTCTTGACCGTGGGTCTCTTCCCTTTGATGATTTCTACGAAGGAAACCAAGGACTCTTCCCTGGAATTATCCGCTTGTGCTACAAACTTATGATGCCCTTCAATGTTTTCAAAGGCTTTACTCCTCCTTAGCTTCTCACAACTTCAAGCCTCAAAGAGGTTCTTTGCACGCACTCCTTGCGGCAACCTCCAAACACGTCTAAGTGTTGATTTTTTCTGACCCTGCGCACTCCTTGCAGAAATGGTCTCTCAATGGCTTCACTCAGTTCTCTCCTCTGAGACTCCTCTCAGCCTGTGCACTCCTTGCACGACTCCTACGCCTGTCTGTACTTCTGCGGAAATGAGAACAAATGCTACCTATCTAAACCCTCTGTCAACGCACTCCTTGCGGACACTTCGACTGTACTCCTTGCAGGAATTCTTTCTCAGATAGAGAAACAATTGAAACTCATTCCCTCTTCCTTTCAGACTTCAACTTAGAACATGAAATCATATACACAGCATATCAAAGAAAATGCATAACAGGAAGCAAACATTCATGAGCATAACATCAATACACAGAGAACAACACAAACCATGAATTTGAATCAAAGCTTTCTATTAATCCAAATATATGTACATGGGTGTTCTTACACAGCTCTCTGAATGCTCTTGCTCTTCCTTCTCCAAAATAATGTTACAATACACAATGAGGGTATCTATATTCCATTTCCCTTTTGCGCTCTCAAACTGTCTATTCTAGAATTAAATTCTATCTACCTACATTAACTATCTTAAATGCCTCCTACCTACTAAGGACGAGAGCTAAAGGCTCAAGGTCCGATTACATAATACAAGTGCATCTCGTCTTAATGGCTCATTTACGATGGCGCAACAATCTAAGGGAATTTCAAAATTTGTGTTGGCGCTTGTCCAACTGTCTCTTGCCTTCCACGCTGGCTCACTTGATGTGGGAGATTCTCCTGCATCACATACCCCAGGTCACTCCCTAAATTCCCTTTTTCTACCCCCCACCTGGGGTCGAAGCATTCCAAGTAGTCGAAACACTTACCCTTCCGAACATGGTACTCGTCATCCTTGTATGGTATCTACATCCACCCGAGATGGTTCCTCAATCATCCCTCCCTCCTCAGTCAGAGGGAATCCCAATGCAGATCCCAGTACTAACTTTGGCCACACCACCCTCACCCCCACTCGCCAACACCACTGCTACGGTTGGGGGAAGACAAAATAAGAAAGTTCCCATGGCTCCACTACCTCCCCAAGTTCAACTCCCTTGTGCCTTATGTGAAATAAAAGGACACCCCACTCACAAATGTCCTTCTCTTCCTAAGCTACGCAACTTTATCCAAATTCCTCAAGCACCCCTTTCTCTTGCCAATCCACCAAGTACATCCTAGGCTACTACGAAGTCATCAACCACACACAAACAAAATATATGAACCAATTTCGCCTGTGCCATATGCGCTGAATATGGGAATTACACTCATCATTGCCCATCTATCCGATATGTCCACCACACATTAGCCACAGAACACCACACATATCTACTTGAGCTTCCTTCAGCACTCCATACCAATTCTCCCATGAATGTAATTCATTATATTTCTTCATCATTCCTCAAGCAAAGGGGAGGTTCGTTTCCTCCCACTAAACTATTGCATGATTGTCCATAGTGTCGGTGCCCCTGGGATGGCATTATGGGCCCACCGTCCATATCTAAGCCCTTTTTCCCACTTTCATTTTTTGGTACAGGAGCCCATAAGCTCCATTTTCTGAACCATTTTCGGCCACTTACAAAGTCATTTTCGTCAGGTGATCATTTTCACTTTTCCCCAGCAGAGCATATTTCCATGACACACTCAGGTACGCATGCTGGCATTCACAGTTATTGAATAATTGTTATATTTTCTTTATCTTCATATATTGTTCACGTCGGGTATTTATTTTTTAATGGGTGCAGGTACTTGGTCATCACAATTCAACACAAGCTCCTTCATTTATATGATCAACACTGCCATGTATTCATTCCCTCTGAATACCAATTGCATCTCTCAGTCACACCCTCCAACATTCTGCTATAAGATCCTCATATCCGGCTTTGCAGTACTAACACCTCCACTCCAATTTGGTATTGTCACCTGCTAGCACTCTTCCCCACATGAGTTGTCCGATTCACAATTCACCTTGGCACTGTAACACCCTGTTTCCCCCAGTCTGTAAAAATAACTATATTGGCCATAGATGATTTTAGGGGCTAAATTTCGCTCGTGGGCTAATTTTCCATGGTTTTTCCAAAAACGAGATTTGTTATTTTAAAAATGATTCGCCCAAATTCTATAGGATAAAATTATTTTACCTTAAAAATCGCCAAAATTTTATAAAAACTATATAAAATCCTTAGAAATTTGAATAT
>ML784190.1:117355-131987 GCA_009831015.1 Picea engelmannii | reverse complement strand
AAAGCAGGCCAACTCCTTCACCAAGGCAAATGGCTCACCAGGGACCAAGTTCAGCAGAAGTTTCCTCATCTCATGAAGGAACTCAACGCAATGGGGACCATTGCTTCCTAAGGAGGGAGGATTGATCCAGGTGGATATCGGTGGCCACCCACCTTTTCCGACTAGCTCAAAACAGTTTTCTGGCAATTTTGGCAATTTACTATTTTTAACAGGTTTTAACTTCCGGGGCCATTTTGAGGGCCTAAATGAAGGTTTTTTGAGATTGAGGTTCTCAATGATAGCCAAAGGCATGATTAAGCCCCCAAAATGAATCTCCTCGACGATACCTTTCCAACGAGCTATCACACGCCTAAAACGGAGATCGTATGCAAAAGTTACGACCCCGGGAAGTTGATGTACTAACTTACCCAAACGGGGCCCACATGACTTTTGGCACTTCATCTCCTAGGGTTAGGTTTTTGGATGTCTATGAATTTTGGCATTCTCGTCTATTGTAAAAAGGCCTCTAGAGCCTCATTTTAATCATCTTCTCACGGATGCGAGTAGCAGTCACATCTCTTCTCAGAGATAAGCTACAAGCGCCCTAGCTAGTTTATTTCCATTCTGTCTGTAAGCATATTTCAGTCATTTGTTATTAATGAAATGAAATCTTATTTCCACTGCATCTCTGCGTTTATGTGTATTTCTATATTTCATTGTGTTCCTACATAAATCCGGATCAGCAAGACCCCTCGTCTTCCCCAGTCATGAAATCTCGATATGCGAAACCCCGAATTGGTTTAGCGTGAATGGGCTTCAGCATTTTGGCACCCAGGAAACCCAAGGGCAAGACCCCTCATCTTCATCGGTCGTGAAATCCCGGTATGTGAAACTCCAAATCGGTTTAGCATCAAAGGTTTTCGGCACTTCAGCACCCGAGAAATCCAAGGGCAAGACCCCTTGTCTTCGCCGGTCGCGAAATCCCGGTACGTGAAACCCCGACGCGCTCTGTGGATGAGCCCTAGTTCACTGGACAGGATCTTGTGGTAGGAAGGAGGAGTCCTGAAATAATCTGGACCACCCATTTGTAGGGACGCATGGATAAGGTCTAAAGCCACCGGGGTTCTGGACATCAGAGGAATAGGAGTGAAGACCCCACCAGAAATCTCAAAATATAGAATGTTGGTATTTAATCTGGGCCATTGATCATGTCGACGATCTAGACCGTAGATCCAGATGATACCTGGCTTTCAAGTTCCAGGGATTAAAAAGGGAAAGGAGGCATGTTGGCATTGCGATTTCCCGAATCATGAAACCCCAAAAGTATTTAGAGGAATAGCACCAGGTCATAGGACCGGTCGTATGAAAAGCGACCCAAGGGAGGAGCTAAGCATCTGTTAGACCCTTTCGGGTTTCGACATTTCAAAAGACAGAGAATTGGGGAACGCTTGCATCGCAATTCACCGAATCGAGAAAGCCGGAAGCGTCATTTTGTAAGGCATGTGGTTGTAGCCAATGATCACATGGAGGAGGATAAGGGAAGGGATTGTCTGCGCTAGGCTCCATAGAAATTCGGGGATTCTATCCCTCAAAGAAAAGACAGAAATAAAAAGAAAATTTTATTTGTTGTAGTGGGTGTGTGACAAATTGGTATCAGAAAATGGTTACAACACTTGGCCTGCTTGGGCTCATGGACGATTTGCGCAGGAACTCCATTTGAAGTACACTTTAAAGGAGTAACTCTCTATCCTAACCCCCTTTATCAAAAGCCGAAGTTAAGAATGAAAATTCCTATTGTGTGTATGCATTTGAAAAATATGAATTATGCATTGATTGTGAATGAATATAATGTTGACTAACAACAAGCGGACGATCAACCACGGGAAACTGTAGACGCGTAGAATGGTGATGCACCATGAAGTGGGGGATGGCTCCCACAATAGAGACGAAGAGTCTGGCGAAAGAAGAGCGGTGAAAACCCCTCTAGATCTAGATGAGACTGTGAGGAGCCTCATGGTCGAACTACAGAGCTTCAAGGCCGAAAACGAGAGGTTGATAAAAGAGAAAGAAAAGCAAATGGAGATTAATGCAGTCTTGCTGCAGAGCTTATCTGACATACAAAGACAATTTCAGCATGGACCTGACACCAGTCATGTGTACCAACGACAGAAAAAGAGAAGTCGAAGCCCACCTGGGATGTGGAAATGTGGTCCTTTAAGTGGCCACACTGGGAGGAGCACTCCGAGAAAGGTCCACCCCAGAGATAAGGGACAAGAGTCGGATGATTCCTCTAGAAAGAAAACTGGCGACTTGGAAGGATCTTCTAGTAGCAGAACTAGTTCTTATTCCTGAAGAAAACGGAAGAAGCGAAATCATTCCAAAAATCATAATCTCGAAGAATTCAAGAAGGCCAAACCACCCTCTTTCAATGGTGAAATAAAGAAGGGAGAGGAAGCGAAGGCCTGGCTGTTTGGACTAAAGAAGTATTTTAGAGTCCATGACTTCTCGGAAAACTTGAAGGCTCGAGTAGTCACTTTCAACCTGAATGGGAAGGCTTCCATTTGGTGGGAAGACATTAAGAACGTAAAATGGATTCATGAAGAAGACATATCTTGGTAACGGTTTGAGAAATACTTCAGGAAGAAGTATCTGTCAAAAAATTATTTCGACAAAAAGACTAAAGAATTCTATGAACTCAAGCTGGGGAAACACACCATAGAGGAATATGTCAACAGATTCCTTGAGTTGCTGAGATACATACCCTATATAAAAGCAGAAAAGGTAAAGGTGCAATGGTTCTTCAGTGGAGTACCTAAGGACTATCAAAGCAGGATTGAGTTCGACGAACCAAAGACCCTAGAAGAGACTATCTGAAAGGAAAGATATTTTTATGAACAGCTTGGGCATCAGACAAAACTTCATGAAGGCTGGAAGCAGAAGAATAGTTTAGGATTCCAGAAAAAGGGGTTTAAATCCCCAAGATTTAAAAACTATAAAAATGACTCAAGGATGACATTCCCAACTTGAAGTGTACACCAGCAGAATTTCCCCTCCCAGAGAGGAAATAAACCTTTTGGATCTACCCTAGGAAAGATTGATAACCCGAAGAAAGAACCCTTGAAATGTTGGGGTTGTGGAGAAGAACATCTACTGAGGGACTACCCACACCGATAAAAGAACAATTGTAGAATTTACAACGTTTAAGAAGCTACCATCGTCAATGACGTGGCCAGGAGCGTGCTGCAAATTTATGAAGCCTTGGATGATAAACAAGTTGACCACCAAGCTTTAGTGGTGGAGATGGAAGGTATGATCACCAACCATATAGTGTCTATTCTAATTGACCCTGGTTCAAATTTGAGTTATAGATCCCCTGAGGCTGTTGATAAGTGTAAATTACAGCCACATAAACATGCCAAGACATGGTTGGTATAGTTAGCCATTGGCACCAAACGAAAGGTAGCGTAGGTCATACCAGCTTGCCAATTCACTATGGGTGAATTCCCCACCCAAGCAACCCTTAACATACTACCCCTAGGATCGTATGACCTATTGATTGGTATGGACTGGATAGCCACATATAAAGCCAGACTAGACTATTACCATAAAACCTTAGAATGTGTAAGTGAAGAAGGAAGAAGGATAACCCTTCAAGGGATCCAAAAACCTGTCTCGGTGAGATGAATATCAGCTCTTCAAATGAGAAAGTATTACAGAAAGGGATGTCCTCTATATTCGATACAGGTGTTGGGATCAGTTGAAGATGACAAACCAAGCCTCAAAGACCACCCCACACTAAGATAATATAGAGATGTATTTCCAGAAGAGGTATCAGGTTTACCTTCGAGAAGGGACATTGACTTCTCGATAGAACTTGCACTCGGAGCGGTGCCAGTGTCTAGAACACCCTACAGGATGAGCACACCCGAGCTAGTTCATCTTAAACTACAACTAAAAGAAATGATGGACAAAGGCTATATCCGACCCAGCGTGTCTCCATGGGGAGCACCAGTCCTGTTTGTCAAAAAGAAAGATGGTACCCTCCGACTGTTCATAGATTATAGACAACTCAATAAGGTAACCATAAAGAACAAGTACCCCTTACCCAAGATCAATGACTTGTTTGATCAATTGGAAGGTGCTTCCATCTTCTCAAATATTGACTTGAGATCTGGATACCATCAAGTCTGAATCAAGGGTGAACACATCCACAAAACTGCCTTCAGGACGAGATATGGTCACTATGAGTTTGTGGTAGTACCATTTGGATTGACCAATGCCCCTGCCAATTTTACGTGCTTGATGAATAATGTGCTCAGCAAATTCCTAGACAAATTTGTACTGGCTTTTATTGATGATATATTAATTTACTCCAAGAATAGAGAGGAACATGAGGAACATCTTAGACTTATGCTTCAAGTGCTAAGAGAACATCAACTCTATGCCAAATTTAGCAAGTGCGACTTTTTCCAGAAGAAAATACATTACTTGGGCCATGTCATATCTGAAGAGGGAGTAGCAGTAGACCCTGACAAGATCAGGTCTATCATTGAATGGCCTACCCCAAAGGACATTTCAGATATCAGATCCTTTATGGGCTTAGAAGGATACTATAGGACATTTATAAAAGGATTCTCCAAGATTGGTTGTCCAATCACTTCCCTTCAGAAGAAGGGAGTTAAATTCCTTTGGACCCCAAAATGCAAAGAAAGGTTTCAGTCCCTAAAACATATACTGACCCACGCACCCATGTTGAAGATCACCAATCCCAAAGCTGACTTCCTAGTGTGCACAGATGCCTACAAGGAAGGGCTCAGAGGAGTCCTTATGCAAGAGGGAAGTGTAGTCTACTATGAATCCCAAAAATTGAATGAACACGAAGCCAGCTATGTGACCCATGATCTAGAGTTGGCTGCCATAGTGCATGCCTTGAAAATGTGGAGGTATTACCTCCTGGGAAGGAAATTCGTACTCAGGACAGACCACTGTGGATTGCGACATCTGTTTGACCAACCAAAACTCAATGCTAGACAAGCTAGGTGGATGGCTCTTCTTAGTGAATTTGATTTTGAAATCAAACATGTTAAAGGAAAGGAAAATAAGGTGGCTGATGCCCTTAGTAGAAGTATGAAAACAATTCACCTGGCAGCGGTGAGCACCTGCGAGACGAATGTCAAATAAATAGTCAGGAATGCACAATAAATAGACACATTCTTCCAGACTATGACCTCGTACCTGGAGCAAGAACCCACAGGGATAAAGTATGAAGGCTACCAGATGATAGATGGAGGTTTGCTAACTTACAAAAACATATTGTATATTCCAAATTGTGATGACTTGAAGAGGTTCATAATGGATGAAATACATAAAAGACCATATACTGGTCACCCGGGATATTAGAAGATGATCACAGCCACTAGGAAACAATTCTATTGGCCTGGCTTAAAGAAATACATAGCTAACTATTTAGATAAGTTCCTAGAATGCCAACAGGTTAAAGAAGAACACCGACACCCAACAGGATTATTACAACCTCTACCAATCCTGGAATGGAAATGGGAAACCATTTCCATGGATTCCATCACCGGATTAACAACCTCAACCAGGCATAATGACGCCATCATGGTGGTGGTGGATAAATTGAGAAAGTCTTCCCATTTTGTCCTCGTCAAATCGACTTGCAAGGCAATAGATATTGCCAGCATATTCATGAAGTATATATTCAGACTGCATGGTATTCCTAAAGAGATCGTGTCTAACAGAGACATGAAATTTACTTCCAACTTCTAGAAATCCTTGATGGTTGGTTTGGAGACCAAATTACTGTTTAGCACAACCTATCATCCTCAAACCGATGGAAAGACAGAAAGAGTGAACCAAATATTGGAAGACATGCTAAGAATGCATGTAATGCATCAGCCCAAAAAGTGGGAAGATTACCTGCCACTGGTGGAATTTGCCTACAACAACGGCTACCAAGAATCCCTGAAGACAAGTCCTGTCGAAGTCCTCTACAGTAGGTTGTGCAACACTCCAGTCAATTGGAATAATCCCGTAAACATAATTACTATTGGACCCGAGATGTTGAAAGAAATGAACAACAAGTGATTCAGATAAAACAAAATCTAAAGGTCGCTCAGAACAAACAGAAAAGTTACGTCGACCAAAAGAGAACTCCAAGAGAATTCAAGATGGGAGACCATGTATATATCACAGTTAGGCCGAGGAAGAGTTCCCTAAGGATGGGAGCTTGTGCAAAGTTGGCACCTCAGTATTGCGGACCCTTTGAAGTTCTAGATAGAGTGGGACCTGTAGCCTATAGGCTAGCACTTCCTCCCACAGTAAAAGCACATAATGTTTTCCATGTTTCATTATTGAAGAAATATGTACACGATTCTAATCATATAACTGATTGGTATGTGATCCAGGTGGAACCAGAGGAATAATTCCTGCCAGAACCTCAATGCATACTAGACAAAAAGGAAACCCCACTCAGGAACCGAACCATTTCACAGGTCAAGGTGAAGTGGAAACATTTTGGCCTAGATGAGGCTACATGGGAAATGAAAGATGCCATGAAACAGGCATATCCGATTTTGTTTACTTTTGTACATACACATTGTATTGATAGAAATAACATTGAGGACGATGTTCCTTTAAGGGGGAGGGAATTGTAACACCCTGTTTCCCCCAGTCTGTAAAAATAACTATATTGGAAAAGAACTATGGCAAGCTCAAAGATGTGAATGTTTGATTTGACGAAGCTTTGTATAAAAGGTCGTTGAATGTAAATTATGTTATGACTATGTGTTGCATGACTGTTGGGAGGGGGATGAGCTAAAAGAGACCATGATGGCTAATGAGAGGTGATGAAAGGGACCTAGAATGGTTGCGTTAACTTCCACCATGACAGTACCGTACTGGTTTTTACTTGCTCAAAGACCAAAGAAACTCTCTGACCCTGGAATGGATTTCTCATTAGATTGGTAGGTGGGGAGGCTCCTCAAGAGTTAATGAGGGGATGGGGGTGAACCACCCATCCGTAACAGCTCCCAGACCTGACCACAGACGAGGAAATTCACGCCACACGCAAACTTGCAGAGAAAAGGCAAGAGAGGAAGTGTGGTAAAGGGGGGAAGGGAGAACACGTGCAACGGGAATCACGTAAGAGAACCGGGAGAAACTAGGGAAATACAGGGAATTCTAAACAAAGGAGAAGGAGAGTAACCTTCATCCTTGACTTCCGTTGAGCTATAAGTAGGAGATGAAATCTAAAGCATCGTGGTCTAGCTCAGGGGTGGCTAGTGGTAAATCTATTTGGAGTCACTGAGCCTATGGTGGGGTGGAAACGATCACCCCTCTCAACAGTAACGTCACACCTGGTGTTTCTAATAAGTTTTTATATCTTGTATCTTGAATTGAATATCCTGGACATATGTTCATGTTTATACGCTCATAAATGGTTTCTGTAGTGAAGTGTTTGCTTTGTGTTTTGATCAGAAATAATGGATGCATGCTTATACTCATATGACCATAATCGGTTTAGGTATAGAATGGATAAGTTCAGAATACAAGTCTGTTCCCTTGAGATTTGTTCCATCTACTTGACTTTCACCATGTCCCGGTTTGATTCTCGAAGGCACCTCCTCCCGGGAAGTTCCCTCGCATTCCAGAGCTGGAGTGGGTCCCTTGAAAAGACTACAGTTATAGTAAACCCACAAGTTTACTTTACCCCTATCACAGAGTTCATAGCTCGATAAATTAGGAAGGCTTTTCATTCAGGTCACCAAGCCTAGGGATGATTACCCAAGAACCCTCTAAAGGATCATGTGATCGGAGTCTGGAAACCTTGTACAAAAAAGAGTAGCTCTCTCAGGTTTTGGTGTTTCAGCACCTGAGAAACCCAAGGGCTCTTCGCCAGTCACGAAATCCTGGTATGCGAAACCCCGAATCAGCTTAGCGTGAATGGGTTTTGGCATTTAGGCACACTGGAAACCCAAGGGCAAGACCCCTCATCTTTGCCAGTCGCGAAATCCCAGTATGCGAAACCCCGAATTAGTTTAGCATGAATGGGTTTCGGTGTTTCATCACCTGAGAAACCCAAGGGCAAGACCCCTCGTCTTTTCCAGTCATGAAATCCTGGTATGTAAAACCCCGAATCGGTTTAGCGTGAATGGGTTTCAGCGTTTCAACACCTAGGAAACCCAAAGGCAAGACCCCTCGTCTTCGCTAGTCACAAAATCTCAATATGCGAAACCCCGAATCGGTTTAGCGTGAACGGGCTTTGGCGTTTCAACACCCGAGAAACCCTAGGGAAAGACCCCTCATCTTCACCAGTTGCTAAATCCCGGTATACGAAACCCCGAATCGGTTTAGCATGAAAGGGTTTCTGTGTTTCGGCACCCGGGAAATCCAAGGGCAAGACCCCTCATCTTCGTCGGTTACGAAATCCCAGTACGCGAAACCTCGACATGCTATGTGGATGAGCCCTAGGTCACCGGACAGGGTCTTGTGGTAGGAAGGAGGAGTCTCGAAAGAATCTGGACCACCCATTTGTAGGGATGCATGGCGAAGGTCTAAAGCCACTGGGGTTCTGGACATTAGAGGAATAGGAGTGAAGACCCCGCAAGAAATCTCGAAAGATAGAATGTTGGGATTTAATCTGGGTTGTTGATCAAGTCGACGATATAGACCGTAGATCCGGATGATACTGGGCTTTTGAGTTCCGGGGATTAAAAATCGAAAGGAGGCATGTTGGTATTGCGATTTCCCGAATCACGAAACCCCGAAAGTATTTAGAGGAATAGCACGAGGTCATAGGACCGATCATATGAAAAGTGACCCAAGGGAGGAGCTAAGGATCTGCTAGACCCTTTCGGGTTTCAACATTTTGAAAGACAGAGAACAGGCGAATGTTTGTATCGCGATTCCCCGAATCATGAAAGCTGGAAGCACCTTTTTGTAAGGCCTGTGGTCATAGCCAATGATCACATGGAGGAGGATAAGGGAAGGGATGGTTTGCTCTAGGCTCCATAGAAATTCAGGGATTTTGTCCCTTGAAGAAAAGACAAAAAGAAAAAGAAAATTTTAGTTGTCATAGTGGCTATGTGACAGGCACTTTGACACTCATGTTGTTTTCACCCTTTAGGGATGGGAGTCCCGATAGTCTTACACATTTTCGAGAATCAACCACATACTCCTTCTCCTCATTTTTCTATCTTTCCCAATGGACACCCGGGTTATCTCATCATGGTTCTATTTTGAATGCACCTCCACAGTATCATTAACCATCCATTTCATCCACAGTCAGTTTTCCCATCTGCATATTCTCCTCCATTCATTTCGGTCATACAGAAACCCACCTATGGGGCCCCCACCCTCCACCCATTCTCCACGCAACTTGCACCCTCACAGGCCAAGCCATATTTGGCACCTATTTCTATATCTGTACACTCATCCCAAATTATTCTTTATTCATTTGGTAATTGTAAAAAGCCTTTTTTTCCATCATTTACATAGCTTTTTGTCGTCCCCCTTGGTGACCTTGTTTTCCTAGCAAAGAAACCCATGTCACCGTTGGTTGGGGAATTCATTATATTCTACTCTTGTTGACATTGTCCATAAAATCCAAGTATCCCACCATCCATGTAACCATGATCTCTGAGTTTTTCCACTTTGTCACGCCTTTGGCACAATTTAACCCACGTCTAGTCGTCCCCCTGACACTAGATCTAGTTTCACGGTTGTTGCCACTCATACTTCACATATATCCCCAACCAAGGGAAGTCTTGAGTCTCACAACATCTTGACTTCATCCATGTACCTCATCAGTTCCTGATCTCATTCAATGGATTTCATGAAGCCCTTTGCTTCTTGGAGTCACATTTCCCTTTCTTTCGACATCAACACAGTTTCCAGAAGGGAGAAAATATCTATACTCTCATTCTCTTTACAATGAGGAGTCTCAGACGGCATAGGGAAAACCACCATTGTTCTTTGTTATTGTTGACCCCCATAACATTCAACTTCATCATTATCTCATGTTACGGTGGGTCCTACTTCGCGACTATTACAGTTGTTTTATATTTGCCGAAGACCTCTGAAATTTGTTGGGCTATCAATGTCCGCGAATTATCGACACTTCTTATAGGTGTCATCGCCTCTTTTCAGAGTTTGTTCACCATCATAATTGTCCTCTTCCATTATCAAACCACCTCGGAGGGCATTGTAGTTATCTACATCCACTCACAACTTTAGTTATTGTCTTACACATTTTGAGTTACATGACACAAGCATGGGGCATGCCTGCCTCATTTGTACACAAATTTATTTTTCCACACCTAGCGAAAGGTTTGGGTCCCACAGGTTCCCCTCTCCCTCCAATGGGTCGCTCTTCCAACTCCTCTCAACACTCTTTCTTACAATGGTACTCTTAGTAGAAGAAACATTGATTTATTTCAACTATATGTATGCTCCTAACTTCACACATCAGGGGGCATCTGTTATCACTGGAATTTCGTCTGTAAATGGTTATAGGAATCCAACATCTCCAAACACCCATGAGTTCATCCATGGCCCATAAAATGCATTTCCAAAGGGCACAAAACTATACAACTGGTTATAAAATTAGTATGCGCTAAAGATACAAAGGTAGCATGCACACGTGTGACAATCGAACAACGCCGAAAAAGCGCACATGCGCCCGATGCAGGACTGTGGATTCAAAAATCCGCACATACCTCAGAACGACACATTTATGATTTTGGTCGGCCTTCCACCCACTTCTGGTTCATCTCCCAAGCCAATTTGTGTAACGAACCTCCTCGTTACGATGACAAACCTCTTATAACAAGTGCAAATTTTTTATTCTTTTTTTTAAAACTGTGTGCGCGCGTGTACAAGGGAAACAAACACATTCGACTCTACATCGCCACCGTACGAATATCCAGATGCAAAACACAACGAACACAATAAGATGACATAAGACGCACAACAAGTAACTGCATGCATTTAACGACGATCAACGACAATAAGTAAGACTGACTACCTGTCCATCCTACCCTGCAATGGTTAGGACCTCCAAGACACATAAGCAACGCGCAAGCCTAGGTTCCCATCGATTTTAACCATTTAAGGTCTCAGGGTTGGCGACTGTTCTGAGGAACATGGAGGTGTCTACATCCCACCCGACACAGGCAAACCAAGCAATCAAAAGATCACAACTAAGTACAACATTTATTATCGACGAGTTACCCAACCTTAATAATGTAAATTTAGTTAACCACAATCCCCATTTACTGAACATACTAGCTTATTGAACTTAGTTCAAGACATTACATTGTACCTGTTTCAATGACACTTAAATTCCACATCGTTACCCTACAAATAACCACATTACATTTATCATATCTAAATAAAATGACGACCACCTTGCAACTTACAAGTTATCTAGAGACATTATTTCCATAAAACATATAACAACATCACATTAACAGTTCCATAACCATTAGCATAAACATTAAACGTTTCATTACACTATCGTTACCTTAAAACAAAATACATTAACATTAACCTTACCCTAAGCCTTTAACATGAAGCATTACATTACATTAATCATTCCATTGCACGCAAGTCTCAATCATCAGGAAACACGTCATTCAATACTTAATTATTCATGGGCGCCAAGGTAAGTAAGTTTAAAGCCATCGTTAAAAATAACTAGATGAAAACTAAATATCTACATCCACCATCTACTACATAAATCCTCAATGTGTAAAAACTAAAATCTATGACAATCATTCACTACATACTAACCACTGCTCAAGAAGCGAAAACTAAAACCATCGGTATTGCATCCATAATGCCATAAGGTGCCATCTAAATCAACATTAAGTACACATCAATAAGCCAGCCTGAACTTTGACAAGGTTAAAATATAGTTAACATCAATTAGTCTAACTAGCTTGACAATTTTATACTCTTAGCCATTAGTCAACGAGACATTAAATGAAGTTAATTCTGCAAAATCTTTTATCCAACCTGGCAATCAAATGACTAATCTAATCCAACACATAACAGTATGTAAGGATGCTAACCACATCAATGTATTTTCTTTTAACGCAATAGTAGAAACCAACCTCCGTAAAATCATAGGTCACCACCTCTCGACATTTTAACTACATCATGTTGTCTATCCATTAAAATTTGTCGGTGATTAAATTGCGTTTTTATCTAAATTAAAAGGGGGTTGAGGTCAATAAATTTCATTTAAATCAAGTTTTAATTCCTCTTTAAGTGCTATCTTACAGTTATTTCTAAGTGTCCTAGTCAAACGAATAAAGGCAATGAATGTTATAAGAATATATTCATCAAGGTATTAGATATTTAAACACCTCCCAACAATAATAAAACAGTGAAGACTTAATCATCAATAATTATCAACCAACCCAAAAGAAGGCAAGAAGGTAAGCCCGACAAGAATATAATCATTTTCATTAAGGCGTAATTTCTAAATCACAACTTGCAGGCCTGACAGGAATTTCGTGGAGGTCATTAAGGCATAAATTAGAATTCAGAGAACTCATGCGGGCCTGGCCGATTCTGGGGGTTGTAAACAAGGAGTCCATTAATACACTCTGCAACCAACTGGGAGCATAAGGTGTGGTTCTACACAGTCGACTGTGCAAGAAAATCGACGCACGGTAATGGTTAAGGCTCGGGTGAAATCAGGGTTAATTCAGGGGAGAAGTCGGTGTTGGGATTGACCCAACGTGGACAGTGAAGGAGGGCATGGTCTCTAGATGGGGCTTGGGTAGGGACGCAGCCTTGCCCAGCTGCCAGGGCACTCTCTGCCAGATTAGAATGAAGGGAATACCACACAGCCAAGAGCTCGGTGGATATAATGAAAAATTAAGGGAGAAACAGAAGGGATCGGACACAGCAATCACCCCAACAAGAGAAACACACATAAATATAGATCTATGCTGCCCTTCATAGGCGTGATTCTGTGAGGGAAGGACCGTCCAGCTGATACCTAGCATTGTTTTGCAGAGAAAATGCAACACAGACACAGAGATATGCAGACGAAATTTGTGGCTAAATCATCCACCAAATCGCAAGACTTACAACCCCCAATAATGAAGATATTGTGGTCAGAATTCGTGGGTACATCATCCACCAAATCTCATGGATTTATCACCACAAAAACGTAGGGATTGTGGTCAAAATTCGTGGGGGTATGCTAATACTAACTGTCTAAAATCAATCAACGAAATCTAACTATTTTGAAATCAACGAATTTGAACGGTGCACACACAGATTTGAATGGTGCACATGAATTTGAACGGTGCACACTTAAAGTTTAAAACACGCAGAGCCAACAGCCATCAACCCATGACATGCAAGAACGAAAAGGCCAGAATCAATTTCAATAACAAATTACCAAACCATTTATTTATTTTTGTTTTCAGGGACAATGTCACTATAACCAGATACAACGAAATAGCCAGAAAAGAGTTTTATCAGCGAGACATTGCACAGTAAAATTCGACGTTCAGGGGATGGAGACACAAGGCTAGAGTTTACTTAGAATTTTCACAGTAAAATTTTACAACATTGATGATTACACAAAATTTTTCTTCATCTATTTAAATAACAAAGGTAATTAACTTTATTATTAGAGGTAGGTAACAGCGGTAAGCCAATCAATCCATTTACACCGATATATCATTCTTAGCATAAGTAGTAATGCATTCAATCTACTAAAATACTAACATATCGTTTCCTTAACGCTTGCTCCGAGTGTCGTCCACGTGCTCGTTGCCACTCCCTCTCATTGACCGTCGAGACTACACCGGTACCTCCCAGCCAATCGCTAGGGGTACTCTGCTTCCCCCTTAGCCCCCCGAGCCGCAAAGGGGCCACACACTATCCAGACGGTACGTCTAGCTCCCATCTCGCCTCGCAAGGTCGAGCTACCACTCCTATCCGAGCTGGGAAATCCCAACTCCTCACAAGTAATCAGTCAAGTCACAAATCCGGTAGTGTAATGTTACGCTAATAGTCGATCCCTTTCTTCCTCATCTTCCCTTTCTTTTATAGAGTTTTTAGCACCTCCAACATTCCCTAAATCACATTTAAATTAAGTTTTAATAAAAATATTCTAAATATTCTCCTTCGCACAAGTGTCGTCCATCCCCCTCTTTCCTCCAATAATTATTTTCTTTAAATTTATTAATTGTCTCATTTCCATCACCCACCTAGAGTTGCTCCTAAATTTACTCCTAGGTGTTCCTAGATCCACTTACATGTTTTAAATACTTTCCCTAAAATGATGTTGCTAATTTAGTTCATTTTAGAAGGTTCTTAATTGCAGATTCCTTACTATGTTGACCTTGCTTTTTACCATAAATTCCCTTCTTTCCTTTATTATGTTTCCTCCAAGTCTTAGTTTCCTAATTTTTATTTTTCCCTTCTTTTCCCTTTTAATAAATCCAAAATGGCAGTTGCGCTATTTAATCTTTTCCTTTTATTATTAATTTATATCTTTTTATACTTTCCCAAGTTAAGAATTAATTTCTTCTTTGCAATTTTTAAATCCACTAGTTTTAATTAAATTCTTACTCTCTTCATTTACCCCAAGAATTTTATGAAG
>ML784190.1:76636-117305 GCA_009831015.1 Picea engelmannii | reverse complement strand
TACCCCAAGAATTTTATGAAGACTAAACTATTACTTAAGTGGGTTTTAGTTTAAATTTTTATTTTTATTTTTATAGGGTCTTTTTCTTAAGGTTAAACAAAATTTTACCCTAGAAAAGTTTTAGACTTAGATTTAGATTCTGAGCGGGGCGACAATTATTCAAGGAAGTTGTTTAAGAATTTCTTAATGTGTTAAAATTCTTAGGGCCATCTAGGTTTGTTCCTTCATCAACATCAACACGATGTGCCCTTTAGGACGCACCACGTGCTTCAAGGGTGCCACTCGCCTCGTTCGTTTCTTTTGCACGACGTGCCCTTCAAGATGCACCACGTGCTCCAAGGGTGCCACTCGCTTCTTATGTTTCTTTTGCACGACGTGCCCTTCAGGATCCACCGCGTGCTCCAAGGGTGCCACTCGCCAACTTGACTGATTGGTAGACATCAATAACCCCTGAAGTCAACACTCCGCCAGGTGAACTTGTGGGAGACTAAGGGCTCTAAGGAATAAGGCCCCTGCCTTATTGCACACCCATTAGAATCATCGTGAGAAACTGTCTTAGTCTACCCTCATGGCATCATGGGTCCTCTCGAACTAGGTAATCGTTAACCTACAGTTTGAGCCACGGCGGGAGTTCTAGTAGGCTTTGGCAGGGCTGTTGTCCACACCTCTCCCTCAACCTCTCTGAAAATCGTGTGTGGCCCCTTTACTCCATATGTGAGTCTGGTCGGCAAGCTATCGTCAGCTTGCATCATCAACAATCATATCAGAACATGTCCACATCATATCATCAAATCCAATATACTAAAATCACAGTAAACAATCAACCCCAAAGCACACTCCCTGACTCGATCCAGAGTCCAAGGGGTCCCGTCGATGCCTCTGCATCCTCAAGGTCAAAAACCCTGCACACTCAGTAAAACCGAGTCAATAGCACCTGTCCATGTCAAAGCAGTAAAACATCATGTCATCTATCATATCGCATCATAATCAAGGATACATGTTTTCTTATCATAAAAGTCCAGATCACTTGTGAGCAAGTGTCCTCAAAGAATAAGTTTTCTCAGTGTGCCAGAGCAGGATGTTACATACACCCCCTCTTGGTCTAAACTTTGTCCCAAAGTTTCATAGTATAAATGCCGAAATAAGTGTATCATAGTATCATAAGTCTATCTATCAAACAAAAATGGAAACTGTTGGCGCATATCATATGCGTCCTCCCAGGTCGTCGAGTGCAGACTATAACTGTCCCACTGGACCTTGACCTGATCTACTGTTCGACGTCGTAACTGTTGAACGCGATGATCTAAGATGCGGATCGGCTCAGCCGTGAGCACTCCCTCGTCTGATACCTGCAAGTAACTCATGTCAATCACATGTGTAGGATCACTAATATAATGTCTCAAAACTGATACATGAAAAACATCGTGCATACGCCTCAAAGAATCAGGAAAGGCTAGTCGATAGGCCATGGGCCCCTTTCTCTCCACAATCTTGAAAGGTCCCATGAACCTAGGAGATATTTTATCTCCCTTTCCAAAATTGATCGAACTCTTATGCGGTTTAACCTGCAAGAAGACTCAATCGCCGACCTCATAGCTACGATCGACTCGGTGCGCATCGGCATAACTCTTTTGTCGATCCTGCGCTTGTTTAATCCTTTGTCTTATGGTTTTCATTTGATCTTCCATTTCTTGGATCACTTCTGGTCCCACCAGGACCCTATCCTCAAGTCGATCCCAACTCCAGGGTGTCCAACACGGTTGCCCATAAAGAAACTTGAAAGGCGCCATCTCAATGGTGCTCTGGTAACTGTTGTTGTAAGAGAACTCTACTAGAGGCAAGAATTCCTCCCAATGCTTTTGTTGGTCCATCACATACATGCGCAACATGTCTTCCAAGGTTTGGTTCATTCGTTCGGTCTGTCCATCAGTCTCTGGGTGATACGCAGTGCTAAAGTTAATTTGGGTTCCCAAGGCCTCTTGGAAACTCATCCAAAATCATCTAGTAAACACTGATCCTCGATCGAATATAATCCTCTTAGGCACGCCATGCAGCCTCACAATCTCACTAATGAAAACTCTAGCTATGTCAGGTGCCTGATACATTGTATGCACAGGAATAAAGTGAGCACTCTTTGTTAGAGTGTCTACTACTACAAAAATTGAGTCATGTCTCCTTGTCGTCAGTGGCAATCCAACAATAAAATCCATCGAAATGACCTCCCATTTCGATTTCGGAATGGCATGTGGTTGTAGTAATCCTGCGGGATGTCTATGTTCGGCCTTTACCTGCTGACACTCTAGACATCTAGCCACATAGTTGACTATGTATGCCTTCAATCCCTTCCAGAAGAATAAGGGTTTAAGGTCTGCCCTCATCTTCATGACTTCCGAGTGAGCCATGTAAACTGCTCTATGAGCCTCGCTCAGGATCAACATCCTCAACTTGTCATTTGGCAGTACGTAAATCCGACCTTTAAACCTCAATAACCCATCTCTATCAAAATAAAATCCCTCATATCGTGGTACCATCATTGTGTTTTGTCCAATAAATCCCTCGACCTCCTTGTACCAGTCATCATCACGCTGTAAGGTTAGAATCTTTTCACGTAGATTCATCTGAAGAGGCATCACCGAAAAGATGCATGGCCTCCGACTCAAAGCATCTGCCACTCGGTTCACCATTCCCTTTATGTAAGTAATCTCAAAGTCGTATTCGCTGAGCAATTCCGACCAACATCGTTGTCGCGCGTTCAGGTCGCTTTGCGTAAAAATGTGTTGTAGTCCACAATAATCAGTCTTTAGATCAAATTTTCTTCCAACCAGGTAGTGTCTCCAAAACTTCAAGGCATATACAATGGATAATAACTCCAAATCATGTGTCATGTAGTTCTCCTCATGCCTTCTCATTTTCCTCGAAATATAGGCGATTACTCGTCTGTCTTGCATCAAGACTCCACATAAGCCTTCCTTTGATGCGTCTGTGCATACCAAGAAGTCCGCGTCGATGTCAGGGACCCTTAGTATCGACACTATTGTCAAGAACTCTTTAAGCCTCCAAAATGCTTCCGCGCATTTCTCTGTCCAAACAAACTTCTTGTTTTCTTCTGCAATTCCGTGATCGAATTTTCTATCTTCAAAAATCCCTCGACAAACCGTCATTAGTATCCTGCTAAACCCATAAAGCTACACACTTCTGTGACATTCGTCGACGCAGGCCATTCCATAATAGCCTCAACCTTGGTCAAATCCACGACGATGCCTTCGCCGGAAATGACATGCCCTAAGTAGTGAATCTTTGATTGATAAAAAGAGCATTTGGACAGTTTCCCATATAGTTTGTACTCTCGCAGATACTAAAGTACAAAGCGCAAGTGCTCATCATACTCCTTTGTCGTACGAGAGTAAATCAAAATATCATCAATGAAGACTTGGATGAACTTGTCCAAGTATTCTTGGAACACCCCATTCATCAAACTCATAAATACCCCTGGGGCGTTTGTCAGTCCAAACGGTAAAACAGTAAACTCGTAATGTCCAAATATCGTCTTAAAGGCGGTCTTAGGGATTTCATCCTCCTTGATCTGCAACTGGTGATACCTTGATCGCAAATCAATCTTGGAGAACACAGTCGCACCCTTCATTTGATCGAATAGATCATCAATTCTTGGTAAGGGATACTGATTCTTGATCGTAGCCTTGTTCAGTTGACGGTAGTCAATGCAAAGCCTCCACGATCTGTCCTTCTTCCAAATGAAAAAAACAGGTGCACCCCACGGTGACACACTAGGACGTATCAGTCCCAGGTCCAACAACTCCTTCAGTTGCATTTTCAACTCTTGCAACTCCGGGGTCGACATCTGATAAGGCGTTCTTGCTATCTATTCGATCCCTAGTTTTAGGTCTATGGTAAACTCCAAATCCCTTTTCGACGGCATCCCAGGTAACTCCTCTGGAAATACGTCCACAAACTCCTTCACCACCGAAAGGTGTTCTAAACCTTCCACTACTCCCTTTTCATTTAGCGCAAGGATCGCATAAAGCTTGCACCCCTTGCGCATACTCTTCTGTAACTGTAAGGAAGAGACGAACCTCAGGGAAACTCCCTGGTTCTGTCCTACAATCACACGTCTTTGTCCTTCGTCATCAACCAAGCTCAATCATTTCATCTTATAGTTGAGTATCGCCTCATGTGATTCCAACCAATCCATACCAATCACGAAATCATAAGATCCTAAGATTGTGATGTACAAGTTGACCCTCGTGACAAACTCTCCCAAGTTAAGGGACCAGTCCATAACTTTTCCTCCAACCTTCTGTTTGGCTCCTGAAGCCATCTCTATGAAGCTAAACTCGTCCTGATCAACTTCCTTTACCTTAATCCTTTTTAGTGCTACACCAGAAACAAAACTCTTGGTGGCACTGAGATCTATCAAAACACTAAGGGTCTGGTCAGCGATGGTACCTGTCATCTTGAGCACAGTCGACTGGTGCTCTGCCTGGCGGTTATTCACCGTTGCATGAATCTGATGGGCCTTGCCCATATCTCCCACTGTAGTGGGTCTGGCTGATCCAGACACTCTGTTCCTCTCCACAGGACAGTTGCATTGGTAGTGTGTCTCCCCACACGTCCAACACCGCTTCTTCGGCCCAGTAGTCCCGGTGCTCGAAGTAGAAGATCACAGCCCACTGGCCTAGAACCCTAGTCTGTTCTGCTGAACAGGCCTCAACTGTTGCTACTGCGAGTGACGTTGTTGCTGGTGCTGTGGTCCCCGATAAGGTATCCGCTGTTGAGGCGACAGTCGTCGGGGTGTAGTGAAAGTGGATCCCCTCTGGAAGCCATGATATCCTGGCATATGTCTCGCTGGTGTCTGATGCTGCAGTGTTCCAGATGAACCCTGCCCTGCTAGTCTCACTCGAGCTCTGGTCTGATCCCCACTGATAAGCTCCTCCTCTACTATGAGGGCCTTCTGGATGGCATCATGCAAGGTTTGAGGCATAAAGGTCCTAACCTTTGCACGCAGGCTGCCGTTAAGTCCAAACACGAACCTGTTGACCTTGAGCTTCTCAGTGTTAAGGTGCGGAGCATACTGGAGCAACTCCATAAAACATGCCTCGTACTCAGGCACCGTACGACCTCCTTGTCGTAATGCGTTGAAATCATTGAGCTGACACTCAATGAATTCCTTTGAAAGATACCTCTCTCAGAACTGTTCCTCAAACAGTTCCCATGAAACATCTTCGACGGCCATGTTCAGTTGCGGTAGGAGCGTCTTCCACCATAGAAGAGTGCTCCCCTTCAGTTGAAACACCGCCATGTGGACCTTCATGTTGGAGGTATAATCACGAAGTGCGAAGCACATCTCCATATTCTCCAACCATGCCCCGGCGGATGCACTGTCTGGGGCACCAAAGAACTTGGGAAATTTGACCTTCTCAAGTTCACGGTGAATGCTACTAGTAACGACCGGCGTGCGCGGAGGAACCTCAGCAGGTGTCGGCACCCTGGCCTCATCTCTGTCTAATCGGCTGATCAGTTCCTCGGACATGCACTGAAAAGACCTCATCATCCTGACAACGTCGCCAACTTCTATCTGCTCCTGTCCGAGAACCTACTCGCCTCCCTGGGGGTTAGATCCCTCAGGCGCATATGCTACTAGAGGCATCACGCCTCCTCCCCTAGCACCCCATTGTCTACCTCCGCAGCGTGCTCTAACCATGACTACCTGCATGCACACAATCAACTTGATTAGCAATAGTATAATCACATCATGTCATGTCTACGAAAGCCGTAGCGAATCCCAAGTCGCGGGTCGAACCCGCTGTGATACCATATGTAACGAACCTCCTCGTTCCGACAACAAACCTCTTATAACAAGTGCAATTTTTATTTTTTATTTTTTTTAAAAGTGTGTGCATGCGTGTACAAGGGAAACAAACACATCCGACTCTACGTCACCACCCGATGACGATCCAGACGCAAAGCACGACGAACACAATAAGATGACATAAGACATACAACAAGTAACTGCATGCATTTAACGACGATCAATGAAAATAAGTAAGACTGACTACCCGTCCATCCTACCCTGCAATGGTTAGGACCTCCAAGACACATAAGCAATGCTCAAGCCCAAGTTCTCATCGATTTTAACCATTTAAGGTCTTAGGGCTGGCGACTGTTCTGAGGAACATGGAGGTGTCTACATCCCGCCCGACACAGGCAAACCAAGCAATCAAAAGATTACAACTAAGTACAACATTTATTATCGACGAGTTACCCAACCTTAATAATGTAAATTCAGTTAACCACAATCCCCATTTACTGAATCATACTGGCTTATTGAACTTAGTTCAAGACATTACATTGTACCTGTTTCAATGACACTTAAATTCCACATCGTTACCCTACAAATAACCACATTACATTTATCATATCTAAATAAAATGACGACCACCTTGAAAATTACAAGTTATCTACAGACATTATTTCCATAAAACATATAACAACATCACATTAACAGTTCCATAACCATTAGCATAAACATTAAACGTTTCATTACACTATCTTTACCTTAAAACAAAATACATTAACATTAACCTTACCCTAAGCCTTTAACATGAAGAATTACATTACATTAATCATTCCATTGCGCGCAAGTCTCAATCATCAGGAAACACGTCATTCAATACTTAATTATTCATGGGTGCCAAGGTAAGTAAGTTTAAAGCCATCGTTAAAAATAACTAGATGAAAACTAAATATCTACATCCACCATCTACTACATAAATCCTCAATGCGTAAAAACTAAAATCTATGGAAATCATTCACTACATACTAACCACTGCTCAAGAAGAGAAAAATAAAACCATCGGTATTGCATCCATAATGCCATAAGGTGCCATCTAAATCAACATTAAATACACATCAATAAGCTAGCCTAAACTTTGACAAGGTTAAAATATAGTTAACATCAATTAGTCTAACTAGCTTGACAATTTTATATTCTTAGCCATTAGTCAACAAGACATTAAATGCAGTTAATTCGCCAAAATCTTTTATCCAACCTGGAAATCAAATGACTAATCTAATCCAACACATAACAGTATGTAAGGATGCTAACCACATCAATGTATTTTCTTTTAACGTAACAGTAGAAACCAACCTCCTTAAAATCATAGGTCACCACCTCTTTGCATTTTAACTACATCATGTTGTCTATCCATTAAAATTTGTCGGCGATTAAATTGCGTTGTTATCTAAATTAAAAAGGGGTTGAGGTCAATAAATGTCTTTTAAAGCAAGTTTTAATGCCTCTTTAAGTGCTATCTTACAGTTATTGCTAAGTGTCCTAGTTAAGCGAATCAAGGCAATGAATGTTATAAGAATATATTCATCAAGGTATTAGATATTTAAACGCCTCCCAAAAATAATAAAACAATGAAGACTTAATCATCAATAATTATCAACCAACCCAAAATAAGGCAAGAAGGTAAGCCCGACAAGAATATAATCGTTGTCATTAAGGTGTAATTTCTAAATCACAACTTGCAACCCTGACAGGAATTTCGTGGAGGTCATTAAGGCATAAATTAGAATTCAGAGAACTCATGCAGGCCTGGCCGATTCTGGCGGTTGTCAACAGGGAGTCCATTAATACACTCTGCAACCAGCTGGGAGCATAAGGTGTGGTTCTACACAGTTGATTGCGCAAGCAAGTCGACGCACGGTAATGGTTAAGGCTCGGGCGAAATCGGGGTTAATTCAAGGGAGAAGCCGGTGTTGGTATTGACCCAACGCGGACAGTGAAGTAGGGCATGGTCTCCATATGGGGCTTGGGCAGGGTTGCAGCCTTGCCCAACTGCCAGGGAACTCTCTGCCAGAGTAGAATGAAGGGAAGACCACGCGACCAAGAACTCGGTGGATATAATGAAAAATTAAGGGAGAAACAGAAGGGATCGGGCACAACAATCACCCCAGCAAGAGAAACACATAGAAATATAGATTGATGCCACCCTTCACAGGCATGATTCGGCAAGGGAAGGACCATTCAACTGATGCCTAGCACGGTTTTGCAGAGAAAACTCAACACAGACGCAGAGATATGCGGGAAAAATTTGTGGTTAAATCATCCACCAAATCGCAAGACTTACAACCCCCAAAAATGAAGATATTGTGGTTGGAATTCGTGGGTGCATCATCCACCAAATATCATGGATTTATCACCCCAAAAACGCAGGGATTGTGGTCGAAATTCGTGGGGGTATGCTAATACTAACTGTCTAAAATCAATCAACAAAATCTAACTGTTTTGAAATCAACGAATTTGAACGGTGCACACACAGATTTGAACGGTGCACACGAATTTGAACTGTGCACACTTAAAGTTTAAAACATGGAGAGCCAATAGCCAGCAACCCATGGCATGCAAGAACGAAAAGGCCAGAATCAATTTCAATAACAAATTACCAAACCATTTATTTCTTTTTGTTTTCAGGAACAATGTCACTATAACCAGATACAACGAAATAGCCAGAAAAGAGTATTATCAGCGAGACATTGCACAGTAAAATTCGACGTTCAGGGGATGGAAACGCAAGGCTAGAGTTTACTCAGAATTTGCACAGTAAAATTTTACAACATTGATGATTACACAATTTTTTTCTTCATTTATTTAAATAACAGAGGTAATTAACTTTATTATCAGAGGTAGGTAACAACGGTAAGCCAATCAATCCATTTACACCAATATATCGTTCCTAGCATAAGTAGTAATGCATTCAATCTACTAAAATACTAACATACAGTTGCCTTAACGCTTGCTCCGAGTGTCGTCTGCGTGCTCCTTGCCGCTCTCGCTCGCCGACTGTCGAGACTACACCGGTACCTCTCAGCCAATCGCTAGGGGTACTCTGCTTCCCCCTTAGCCCCCTGAGCCGCAAAGGGGCCACACACTATCCAGACGGTATGTCTAGCCCGCAGCTCTCCTCCCAAGGCCGAGCTACCACTCCTATCCGAGCTGCGAAATCCCAACTCCTCACAAGTGATCAGTCAAGTCACAAATCTGGCAGTGTAACGTTATGCTAACAGTCGATCCCTTTCTTCCTCATATTCCCTTTCTTTTATAGAGTTTTTAGCACCTCCAACTTTCCCTAAATCACATTTAATTTAAGTTTTAATAAAAATATTCTCCTTCGCACAAGTGTTGTCCATCCCCCTCTTTCCTCCAATAATTATTTTCTTTAAATTTATTAATTGTCTCATTTCCATCACCCACCTAGAGTTGCTCCTAAATTTACTCCTAGGTGTTCCTAGATCCCCTTACATGTTTTAAATACTTTCCCTAAAATGATGTTGCTAATTTAGTTCATTTTAGAAGGTTCTTAATTGTAGATTCCTTACTATGTTGACCTTACTTTTTACCATAAATTCCCTTATTTCCTTTATTATGTTTCCTCCAAGTCTTAGTTTCCTAATTTTTATTTTTCCCTTCTTTCCCCTTTTAATAAATCCAAAATGGCAGTTGCGTTATTTAATCTTTTCCTTTTATTATTAATTTATATCTTTTTATACTTTCCCAAGTTAAGAATTAATTTCTTCTTTGCAATTTTTAAATCCACTAGTTTTAATTAAATTCTTACTCTCTTCATTTACCCCAAGAATTTTATGAAGACTAAACTATTACTTAAGTGGTTTTTAGTTTAAATTTTTATTTTTATTTTTATAGGGTCTTTTTCTTAAGGTTAAACAAAATTTTACCCTAGAAAATTTTTAGACTTAGATTTAGATTCTGAATGGGGCGACAATTATTCAGAGAAGTTGTTTAAGAATTTCTTAATGTGTTAAAAGTCTTAGGGCCATATAGGTTTGTTCCTTCATTAACATCAACGCGACGTGCCCTTCAGGATGCACCACGTGCTCCAAGGGTGCCACTCGCCTCGTTCGTTTCTTTTGCGCGACGTGCCCTTCAGGATGCACCACATGCTCCAAGGGTGCCACTAGCCAACTTGACTGATTGGTAGACATCAATAACCCCTGGAGTCAACACTCTGCCAGGTGAACTTGTGGGAGACTAAGGGCTCTAAGGAATAAGGCCCCCGCCTTATTGTGCACCCCTTAGAATCATCGTGAGCGATTGTCGAAGTCTACCCTCACAGCATCGTGGATCCTCTCGAACTAGGTAATCGTTAACCTACAGTTCGAGCCACGGCGGTAGTGCTAGTAGGTTGTGGTAGGGTTCTTGTCCACACCTCTCCCTCAACCTCTCTGGAAATCATGTGTGGCCCCTTTACTCCATATGTGAGTCTGGTCGGCAAGCTATCATCATCTTGCATCATCAACAATCATATCATAACATGTCCACATCATATCATCAAATCAAATATACTAAAATCACAGTAAACAATCAACCCCAGCGCACTCCCTGACTCGATCCGGAGTCCAAGGGGTCCCGTCGATGCCTCTGCATCCTCAAGGTCAAAAACCCTACACACTCAGTAAAACCGAGTCAATAGCACATGTCCATGTCAAAGCAGTAAAACATTATGTCATCTATCATATCACATCATAATCAAGGATAAATGTTTTCTTATCATAAAAGTCCAGGTCACTTGTGAGCAAGTGTCCTCAAAGAATAAGTTTTCTCAGTGTGCCAGAGCAGGATGTTACAATTTGGCACCCAAATCCGAGCTAAATCTGAGTGGGGGGTTGGTCAAAGACCTAAGGGTTCCCTAAAGAGCCCCTTGTTCACACTAAATACTGGTTTAATAATGCCTCAAAGATTTGATATAAAAAGAGGCCATGGGTGCACTATATTTTCAAGGAATTCATTTGTATTGTTATGCTGCCTATATTCTCTTAGAGGAACCTCTTTTCTCATTAGAGCATATAAGCACCATCTCATTTAGCCATTCATATCACCTCTTGAGTGAATGAGCTTTGGATTTCTACATCATTTCCTTCTAGTTTGCTATTTGTAAGAAGAGTTCAATCATTGGGGGTTCAAGAGCCCTCCCTCAGAGGAAGAGGGAACCCACAAGCCTCCCTTTCTCTTTGGTGTTTTCCCACTAATACAACTTATCCACTCGTGGCATGAATTTTATTTGTTTTTTTGTTCTATTTCCCCTATGCACTCTAGTTTAGTTTCTTTTATTGTTATTATCTTAGTTGTTTGTTTATTTCTTATGCTTGATGTTTCTAACTCTCGCATTCATTGTTGTCTTGTCTAGATAACCCAACTAGACTTGTAAGAATCCTTATTTTTCTCATTTAGGGGATGAAAGGGATGCAGCAATAACCTTGCTGCTATAAATGATTATCAAGTATTGAAAACCATGCCCTAGGAGCTTGTTTGAGACCGTACAATGCTTTCTTTAATTTGTAGACAAAGTATTTATTTCCTGATAATATAAATCCTTCAAGTTGTTCTATATAAACTTCTTCCTCTAGATTTCCATTTAAGAATGTCGATTTGACATCCATTTGATATATTTTGAAGTTTTTAAAGCATGCAAATGTCAAAAACATTTTGATAGCTTCTAATCTAGCCACAGGGGAAAAAATTTCCTCAAAGTCAATCCCTTCTACTTGTGCATATCCTTTGCACACTAATATTTCTTTATTCCTTATAATTTGACCATATTCATTAACTTTATTCTTAAAAATCCACTTGGTCCCTACCACATTTGTCTTTTGTTCTTGGGATAAGTTATCAGGTCTGATTCTTCTATATTTGATCAAGCTCTTCATTCATGGATTTAATCCAATCTTCATCTTTGCTGGATTCTGCAAATGTTTTGGGTTCTATTAGGGAGAACATTGTTTTTTCAAATTCATATGTTCACCTTCTTCTTGTTTCAACACTTTTGTTGCCTATGATTTGACTTTCAAGATGATATCTTGGTACTCTTCTTGAAGGTTCTCTTGATTCTTTTCTTGGTGATGCTTCCTCTTCATTTTCTTCTTCACTTTGTGATTCTTCTTCTTGTATTTCTCCAGTTTCTTCATCATCATAATCATCTCTTCTTCTTTCATCATCTTGTGAATTGTTTTGAGATTTGAATCTTCTTGATGTTAGATCATCCACCTTTACATTTTCACTTTTCACAATTTTGTGCAATCTCATATTGTAGCATGTGCAAACCTTTTTATTGGATGAGTAATAAATAAATATGCTTTCATCTGATCTGGAATCAAATTTTCCTAGATTGTCATCATCTCTTTTTATATAGCATTTTCTCTCAAATACTCTGAACTGTTTGAGTTGAATGTTGGTTTACCAAACCATAATGCATATGGTGTATTTTCATGGTTAAATATAATATGATCTCTATTAAGTATGTATAATGTTGTATATAACAACTTCATTTTGTTGAGGTGCTCTTGGAGATAAAAAATGTCTTTTAATTCCATGAGTTTCACAAAACTTATTGAAGTCATTTGTGGTAAATTCTCTTCCATTGTCTAATCTTAAGCACTTGATTTTGAGATCAGTCTCATTTTCAACATGTGCTTTGAAAGCCTTGAATTTGTTGAAATATTATGATTTTTATTTGATAAAGGATACCCAAGTCATCCTTGTATAGTCATCTATGAATAAAATGAAGTAATGTTCACCTTGCATGCTTTTAGTTATTGTTGGTCCACAAAGTTCAGTGTGAACAAGTTCCAATGGTTTTGATGTATAGTATTATTTTGTCTTGAATCATAATCTTCTATGCTTTCCATGTTAGCAGTGCCTACAAACAAGGTTTGAAGGTTTAATAATATTTGGCATATTTCTCACAACTTCCTTTTTATTGAATTTTATCAAATTGTTAAAAACTATATGTCCCATTATTCTGGAGATATGAGAATTACAAATGGAGATGAAATAAAACACATTACATTGTATCACCCATCTAAATCAATGAATGAATTAGAGAAGGATAAATGGGTAGAAGAAATAGATATAGAAGATGAAATCATCCATCCATGTTTAACCATTGCACAAGCTCTAAACCTTAAGGAAAATACATAATCAAATTAGTTCAATCATTTAATATCACATCTTGATTTTCCTCTGTATTTTAGGGGGAAGACCATAAACTCTTAACCATATACAACCACATCATCTTCACAAGATTTATCATCTAAAACCTTTTTTTTATAATTATCTTGTTGGGAAAACCTTTCAGGAGACATGTACAACATAAAGATTAACATCTTTATTTCATATTGTGTTTCTTGTAAACTTTGTAACAAATTCTTGTAAATAGTTATTGCTTTTTTTCCTGGAAAAATATTAAACATCAATGTTGATCTTGATGAGTCACATAAGAAACAATTAATTTATGTTTTGCATATTTTTTTTAAATCTTCTTATTGGGAATAAGCTGATATGAAAGGTATACATCCAGATACTTGCACCCATCACATCTATATACAGAAAAATGTCAAACCAGTCCGACAACCGCAAAGACGAATGAACGGATAGTGTTAAAAGATATTGTAAAAGGATATCTACAAAAACTATTATATGTAGGTTTCATCTATCCTATCTCAGACAGAAAATGGGTTTCACCCTTGGTTATATTTACCAAGAAAAATAGAAAATGGTGGGTATGTGTAGACTACCAA
Source organism: Picea engelmannii (assembly GCA_009831015.1). NCBI lineage: Eukaryota > Viridiplantae > Streptophyta > Pinopsida > Pinales > Pinaceae > Picea > Picea engelmannii. The sequence goes on along the minus strand of ML784190.1, from coordinate 103,688 downwards.
GAACTAAATAAATCCACATTAAAATATCACTTCCCTCTACCTTTCATCGACCAATTTCTTGACACATTGGTTGGAAATAAATATTTTTCTTTCTTTGATGGTTTTAGTGGCTATAACCATATCAAAATAGCACCTGAAGATGAAGACAAAATGATATTTACTTGTCCTTGGGGAATCTATGCCTACAAGCTATTTCTCTTTGGACTTTGTAATGCACCAACCACCTTTCAAAGGGAAGTCTTGTTAATTTTTGTTGTTTTAATAGATGATTGTGTAGAGGTATATATGGATGATTTTTTAGTTTATGGAGATACCTTTATGGAAGCCTTAGAGAACTTGGAAAGAGAATTAAATAGATGTTGAGAAACAAGCTTTCCTTAAGCAATGAAAAAAAAATTATGATGTATACAGAAGGTATTTTACTTAGTCGCCATTTTTTAGCTGCAAGTATTAAGGTAGATCCAACAAATATTATCATCATTTTCATTTTACCCACTGCATAAAATCAAAATGATGTGAGGAGTTTCCTTGGTCATGCAAGTACTATAGATGGTTTATCAAAAATTTCACTATAATTGCATCTCCTTTATTCAAATTATTAGCAAAAGATATTAAATTTTACTAGGAGACTAACTGCCCAATTTCCTTTAATCCATTAAAAGAAAAACTTTCTACAACTCTAAGTATTGAGAGGACCCAATTGGACATTCCCCTTTCACATATCTACAAATTCCTTTGAGACAAAAATAGGAGCAATTTTGGGACAAAAAGAAAATCAACATCATTATCCAATTTATCTTATAAGTAAAAATTTAACTCTTGCTGAGATGGATTATACTATTACATAAAAGGAATTTTTGGCAGTCATTTATAGAATAAAACATTTTTGGCATTATATTACAGAATATGAGATTTTTGTACACGAAGACCATTCCACCATCATGACCTAATGAATAAAACAATAACCAATGGTAGGATAAAAATATGGCTTCTCCTCTTGCGATAATTTAATCTCACTATCTTAGACAGGCCACGAACATAAAATATGGTGGCATATTTCCTTTCTCGAATCAATAATCCCGGTGAGACCTTTCTTGTAGTTGAAACTTTTCATGATGAAATTTTATTTTAAGTCTTTGTTGAGACTCCACGATTTGATGACATTGCAAATTATTTGTCTATAGGAAAATTTCCATTGAATTTTTCAGCAAAAGAAAAACAAAAAGTTATCAGATAAAGTGCTAAATTTAGTTGGATTAGAGGAGACCTCTTATATACAGGAGGATATTTGATCATTTTTCGATGTGTTAGAGAGGATGAAATGTTTGACATTTTGAAAGATTTTCATGATGAGCCTTGCAGTGTGAATTTTTCAGAAAAAAGGACAACCTATAAAATCCTTTATTTGAGGTATTATTGTCCTTCTATTTTCAAAGATACCAAAGAATGTGTAAGGATATGTGACAATTTTCAAAGGATGGGTCATCCTGTTGTAACCGATGAGATGCCACTTCAGCCATAGGTCCATGTGGAACGATTCAAGAAGTGGGATTGGGACTTTGTAGGGACCATTAATCCATCATCAAAAAAGAAAGGTATATTCTTCTTTGTATGAATTATGTTACCAAATGGGTTGAAGAGAAATATTTATGATATACCACTGAGCATTCAGTAGTAAATTTCATATTTGAAGATATTTTTGTTGGATTTAGTGTTCCTAGCGAGATTGTTACTGACCAGGGGGAAAAGTTCACCTCAAATTTGATTCAGTCTATTGTGAAGGAATATAAAATTAGACACAGGAATTCCACACCATATTATCCACATGCCAATGGCCAAGTGAAATCTACAAATAAGGTTTTAGAGGATATCTTGACAAAAACAGTTCATCTTCATCGAGAAGAGTGGGTGGAAAAATTTCCAGAATAATTATGGGTGTATAGAACTACATGGAATAATGTTACTAGTCACACCCCTTATGAACTGGTATATAAGAAGCAAGTGATTCTCCCCATTGATTTTTCAGGTGAAAACTTTCAAAAATACATCTGAATTAGGAATTAATTTGTCAGAAGCTCATCAACAACAAGTTTTACAATTAAAGAGCTAGATGAAATTCGCCAAGATGCACGACAGAAAACCATTCTTGTACAGGAGCAACAAGCAAAATGGAACAAGAAGTTTATAAAAAAGAAGAATTTTAAAGTAGGTGATTGGGATTTATTGTTCGATTCAAAGTTCAAAAACTTCAAAGGAAAATTCACCACCCACTTGCTCATTGCTCAACCCCTATGAAATTGACAAGGCATTTGACAATGGCTCTGTAACGATCAAAACCATTGATGGTTCAAGAATTTCATTTGTAGTCAATGTTCATAGAATAAAATTATACCATAAGCCAACATCTAGAGATGAATTTAACTCCAGACTACTTCAGCAATCTGATATTGAAATTGTGAGTAAGGAAGATAACTCCTCTACTTATTCTCCATCTTGAATTTAATTTTCTGATACAAATAAAGAGAAAACGAAAAAAATGTAAAAAAATTAAATTAAACTAAAAATAAAAAAATAAATAATAATGTGAATGATCCATGCAGATATCGGTGGCCACCCACCTATTCCAACTAGTTCATCTCGGTAGTTTCTTAGTTTGGCAGTTTTTTCGTAGTTTTTGGGTCCTAAACTTTCGAGGTCGTTTTGAGGCCCTAAAAAAGGTTTTTAGGGATTTCCATAGTCAAACTATAATTAGAGTTATATTTTTATGGGGCAATGTGTATTCCTTGGATAAACCTTTCTAACGGGCCATTGTGTGCCTAAAACAGAGATTGTATGAAAAAGTTACGACCCTGGGAAGTTGATGTACCAACTTACCCCAACGGGGCCCACATGAATTTTGGCGCTTCCTCTCCTAGGGTTAGGTTTTTGGATGTATAGGGTTTTGTCATTCATGTTTATTGTAAAAAGGATTTCAGAGCCTCATTTTACTGATATTATTGCAAATGATCATAGTCGTCACATCTCTTCTCAGAGATAAGATGCTGCCATTCTAGCAAGCTTGGTTCAGTCTTCATTTTACAGTTTGAACATATTTCTTATTTAATATAATTAAATTTTTACTGTATCTCTATTATTATTCATTTTGTCTTTGTGTTAATATTATAAATATGTGTTTCATTTCATTCTTCTCATAAATCTAGATCAGTGGTATCATAGTGGTCTACTCTTTGTCATTTTTAGTGCATGTCCCCGAGGAGGTTAGGGTATAAAGAGTTGGGTCTCGAGCTTGTTTCTCTTGAGGAAAACTACTCTCGCATGCCCAAGAAACCTTCCATGGTGGGTGAAAATAAATATGGAGAGTTAGGAGATCCTTTCAAAATGTTACTCAAGTAATCCCTCAAGCAATAGAGGAACGAGATGATGGGCACCTTTGCACAAAACCTTCGACGACTACTGACAAGCAATGCATCTACCTCTAGAAAATTCCTTTCCCCCTTCAAGGTACAAATAAGTTTTGATATTCCTATATTTGAAGGTCAAATATATGTCGATGTTGTAGATAAATGGTTAAATCTTCTAGAAGTGTATTTTTCTGTCCACAACTTTTTCAATAGAGAAAAGATTACATTTTCACTTCTCAAGGTTCTCCCCCATGTCAAAGATTGTTGGGAGACTTTCTGTGAGAAAAAGGAAATAGAGGGATCCACATTATCTACAGTTTCACCCACTTGGGATTCCTTTAGGGATGTTATTATGGAACAATACTACCCAACTGGAATTTACGATGACTTGTAAACAAGATGGACCAAACTGCAGCATGAAAGAGACCGAACAGTGCTAGAGTTCACCAATGTCTTCCATACCTTGCACACTAATTTGGATATCAAATATTTCAAATGAAATATGGTGTTGAAGTACCATGGCATTCTGCATAGATACATCTATATATAAGTGGAGTTTATGGACATCTCGTCCTTCGAGGTAGCCTATCGATATGTTGTCAAAATCGAGCAGAAGCTTAAACAAAAGACACGACATTTTGGGTTTGGGAACCCCTCACAGTAGAAGCAGGGAAAGGTAAGACACAACCCTCAGAACAAAGGGAAAATAAAATATGGTTAGCCTCATTACAACTAGTCTAAGTCATAAAAAAAGAAGGACAATGGAAAGACAAAGAAAGACATCGGGAAGTGGTGTGACTTCCATAAGAGCTCCTGGAATAACACTGTTGATTTCCACTCAAAGAATTCATTGGTGGCATAGGTGAAAGCCTCTTAATCAGATGTGGGTATTGACTTAGAGTTAGAACCTGAAAAATTGAGAAGGATTATTAAGGAGGAACCCAGTTCCACCATTTCTACCACCAAGATCCATCCCAATTAACCTGATGAGACAGAGGAAGACGAGCATCTATTTCATTCATAGATGTGGGTTAAGGTTACTCCACTGCACTTCATCGTTGATAGCGGTATCCATAATAACTTCATCTCAGATAAGTTCGTCAAGAGGTTGGCCCTACCGATAAAGTCGCACCCACAACCATACAACATTAGATGGCTCCTCCAAAGAAGTGATCTTTGCGTCAACCAACAATGTCGCATGTCTTATGACATCAAGCCCTTTAAATATGAGGTATTGTGTGATGTCCCTCCCCTTGAATTTTGTGAAGTTATAGTAGTCCAACCTTATTTATGGAAACTTCATGTTGTATATGAGTCTAGGCCTCGTAGTGTTATTATTACTTTGAACAGAAAATTGTAAAGGATACCCAAAGTAGTCCCACCTACTTCCATTTCCTTGATCACTTCCAAGAAAAACAAGAAGGTCATCTCTAAGAATGGGAAGTTTGTCTTCTTCATGATTCACTCTCAAAGTGAGAAAAAGTTTGCAGTTGATGGACAGTTGGTTTACATTGATGGATAGATGGTTGGGACATTTTTTTTTCATTTATGTCGACCCTTGGAGAGTGATCTTGGAGATTGATGTCAACCCTTAGATATTGATGTCAACCCTTTGATAGGTCCAGATATGTTGGATAGTTGATTGACATTTGTATGATCATGATTGATGATGAGTTTTTTGGGTACATTTGATGTAGTCTACATGTAGCCCCGGAGGTGTGGTTATGGGACCTCGAGTTTATTTAGGAATAATTACATGAAGGAAAGTGAAATTTCAGGTAAGACTATAGTATATGGATAGTACATTTCATGCCATTTTTGGTGATAGGTGGTATGCAACGTGGATCCTTACGGTTGAGGAGTTATAGCCTTGTGAATATGGAAGCCCCAAAGAATGGTAAAACCACCCCTAGTTGGTTACAATTCAATGAATGAAAGGGTAAAGTGGTTGTAAAAAGAACATTTAAGAAGCCCTAAAGTTAAGGAAAGTTGTCCCAAAGTTAAGGAAATAGGTTACTTAGAAAAAATATAAATACACCTCAAGAAGTCTCTCATAAGTAAGTTACATATACACACAAGTTCATTGAATATATATCTAAGTGGTCAAGTGATTCTTATCTAAGGTAACCAAGGATATATAAGGAATTTTTCAGAGGGAAGATGAAGTAAAAAAGGTCGAAATTGCAAGGGAGGATGAAGTCTTGTGAGGATGTGTTCTAAGGTATGTTATTTACAAGTCATATTACCATTTTTTCTATAAAACGTTTTCTAGAATGATTCATATAGTGAAATATAGTGTATATTGATACATCATAGCACGATACATGTGATATAAATTTACACTTCTGGGTTGTTGTAGTTTTGGAGATACACTCTGTGGAAGATAGGGTTTTTGGCTAGTCTTGGAACTAGTCTCAAACATGTGTTCCAGGTAAAATAGTATTAAATTCTTCATAGAAGATCCGCATTTAGTGAGACCAAATGAATTAGATACAATACATGCCTTAGTATGTTTTGTACAAGTTTCAGATCTAGATATCAGATATGTTGTGCGGGATATGCTCTACAAGTTCACTCTCTAGAATAAGCCAAAATTTAGCAAGGTATACCATTTTTGCTATAACTCTTTTTATGGGATGTTCCAAGCAGTGAAACTTCAAGGAATTTCAGAGAAGATACTGAAGAATATTGTGTACATTTTTCAGACATTTATTCATTAAAGGTACAGAGTTATTCTTGTTGAAAGTTAGGGCTTGCGACTAGTCCAAAACTAGTCCCGTGAGACTAAGGTAATGTTTAATGAATATTTTATTCTCTTGTTGTTAAAGTAGAGAAAGGTCCGCAGGTCTGTGATCACATACACCAGGTATGTTACAGAGTTACATGTATGTTTATATGCATGTTTTGAGGGTTACATGTTGATGATGTTATGGTGTATGGCATGATTGAGAAATATCATGAGTGATATGGTATATGGTTGAGGCACATGGTTTGAGGATGCATTCATGGATGATACATTGATGATATATTAATAAACCCTATTTGTAAAGATAAAGAATATATATTTTGGTTAAAAGTGGAATAATTGCTCATTATTGATTCACCCGCCCCTCTTAGTAATCCAACAATTGGTATCAGAGTGGGTCCTTCAAGAAGAATTTTAACCACTGGAAGGAGATCATTGATTAAATTAAGATTGGGGTACCACTGTTAGATGGTCAGAACTATCCCTACTTGAGTAGATGAATTAAAACAAATTTATAGGAAGAGGGATATGACGTTTGGCACTCAGTTGTTGTAGGATACAATGCTACAAAGAAACCAAAGACTGCAACCAAGAAAGCATAAAGAAGAACAACAAAGTAACAATGGATCCCATCATGGAAGGACTATGTGATTCAGCAATGGACAAAGTAGGTAAATTCTCATCAGTTAAATAACTTCAGGATAAGCTACATAATATCTATTTTTCTCCCATCACAAAGTCAAAGTTTTCTAAAGGAGAGGTAGGTACAAAACAAGAAGAAACATGCTCATCATGTCAGAAAGATTCAGAAGAAAAAGATTTTGAAGTACACGAAATCAACAGCGGTGAGTTATTTTGTTTTAATTGTGAAAAACACAGACATATTGAAGATGAATGCCCTTATTTGAAAATTTAAAGTGATAAGACAGAAAATCCAAATGAAATAGAAGAAAATTTGATCAGGGTTTTAGATGAACTAAAGAAGGAGAGAGATGAAAATATATCACTATTAATGAAACAAAAGGAAAGTGTTCAAATATTTGAATAATCCTAGCAGATCATCAAGAACTTAAGAGCTCATCTAGAAGAAGCCAGAAAGGTTGAAGAAAATATAGAATATCAAAAGCAGTCGTTGGAATCCAAAATAGCCAAACATAAGGAAGAAGTAGAAAACAGAAAGAACATATTGACATATCATATCAAAGAAAGAAATAATGACTTAAACCAGCTTGAGGTAGAGTTTGGTCAAGAACAAAGAAGACTTGAAGAAGAAATAATTGCATTAAAGATCCAACTTGAAGAAGAAAAGAGAACAAAAGAAGTCATGAAGTTTTAGATGATGAAGAAAGAAGAAGAGGTTGAGAAGCTTGAAAAAGAAGTTTTCACATTGAGAGTCAAAATCATCAAGCTCATCAAGAATGTTAAAAGGAAAGAAACATCCACATCAATAGTAGATAATGAAGACAGGCATTCGAAGGTGCTAGAAAAGAAAAATGAAGAAAAGAGTAAGAGTTATGCAAAATTCCTCAAAGGAAGGAAACATGGTCAACAAGAATCAAAGAAAAATGATAAAGATACATCTTCAGGAAGACCCTCTACATTCAGGAAGCAAAGAATCTTCAACCATATTGAAGGGATCCATAGAAGAGATTATCATGATCAGCCAAGGAAATAATTCAAAAGGACTACAACACAAAGAAGATCATTCACTTCCAGGTATGTAAATTTCTTTTATGGTCGTTGTTTTTATTGTAATAACTTTGGACATAAGGTTGCAGATTGCAGGGCTTATGAAAGAAATGTTCAAATAAGAAAAACTTATGTGGACCCACATGATATTGAATGTTACAATTTCCATAACTATGGACACATAGCTCATGATTGTAGACGCATGATGTATACTTATATGAAAGAGAACATTGATATCAGATATAAGAAGGTTTCGAAAAGGAAAAAAAAGAACAAGCAAAGGAAGATTAGATGGATGAAGGACACCCAGAATTCATATTATTAGGATTGAAAATAGTACAAGATGAAGATAAATATACAGGGAAAAACAAATATTTCAGATACAAGAAGGTTTGGAGAAAAAATGAAAGACAAGAAGAACAAGTGAATAAATACTAGGTCTTAGAGATCGCGGGATTTGTACTAGCACGAGAAATAAAAGAAGAGAAGGTAAATAAAGAACATGTGACTCAAGAGATTACACTTTCAGGAATTGTAGTGTGAGATCAATCCATAAGATAAAAGGAAAAAGTCAGAGTTCAGAAATATCATGAGTCTATAGACGAAGAGGAAGATTACTCTGGATCAGAGCGGGTATTTTTTTGAGCCATCTGGCTTGGAAACTCCTAGTAAGTATGATTGTTGAATAGGGGGATTCATTGCAGTACCTAATACAAATCAAAGAACCACCCTTCGAGCAATATGAAGTGTTTGCAAAGACCTGTTCAGAGCAATTAGATAGAAAAAGTACAAAATGACAGATTGATCACACAGGTGTCAGTTGGCAGTTACACACGAAGAATTTTATGATCGTATTCAAGAAGAGAGATATTCGATACAAGTTATTCTAGACATGCATGGTTTTATGAGAAGATAGATCATATCAGCAAACATATTTAATTCATAGTAGTCTTTTTACAATGACAAATGGGTTAGCATTGTGGACAGTTGAGTAATAGAGCTATGGACAATTTGTGACATCTAGTCATAGATTGATTTAGAGATTCAGAGATTGGTTCATAAAATGATTCAAAGATCAACTCAGAGACATTTGAATGATTATGATAAAGGAATATTATAATTGTTTAACTTTGAATTATTTTTATATATGTCATGAATTACATGAGAAAGCACCAATGGACAATGAAAAACACTCGAAGAGAGGAAAGGAAACATTTCACAGGTAGCTCTAGATATTAAAAGAAGGAAAATCATCAAAGAGAGAGAGAGAAAGGAAGATTAGTAGCATGAAGATAGGGGGATACATTCCCACAGGGGGATCTACTCCTTTTCCTATGGTTTTTTTAAGCATGTACAATATTAGGAGGAGACATATCAATAGGGGGAGTTAATCCTTTGTCAAAGGGTGAGAGATAAAAAAATTCATGACGATGAAGAGATATGGGTACTACAAACAAGGGGAGTAGCCCCAAGGAGATTTTAGTAAGTGGGAGTATCCCCAAAGGGGAAGAGATACCCAGAGAGATACCCTTTTCCATTGATTTCAAAGGGGGAGAGTGAGAAACATTAATGGGGAGTGATGGTCACAGAGAGAGTTTGAGCATGAGTGTTTCCATGTCTAAGTGTTGCCATCAATGTTGGTGTATCCATCAATGCCAAAGGGGGGTATTTTTGGATAGTTCGTTTAGATTGATGGACACATGGTTTGGAAATTTGGTTGTAATTGATGTCAACCCTTTGAGAGTGAACTTGGAGATTGATGTCAACCCTTAGAGATTGATGTCAACCCTTGGAGAGGTCCAGAGATGTTGGATATTTGATTGAAATTTGTATGATCGTGATTGATGATGAGTTCATTGGGTACATTTGATATAGTCTATGTGTATCCCCAGAGGTGTGATTATGGGAACCAGAGTTAATTGAGGAATAATGACATGAAGGAAAGTGAAATTTCAGGTAATACTATCATATATGGATAATACATGACATGGCATTTCTGGTGATAGGTGGTACGCCACGTGGATCCTCATGGTTGAGAAGTTATGGCCTTCTGAATATGGAAGCCCCAAAGAATGGTAAAAAGGCCCCTAATTGGTTACAAGTCAACGACTGAAAGGGTAAAGTGGTTGTAACAAGAAAATTTAACAATCCCTAAAATTAAGGAAAGTGGTCCCAAAGTGTTCAAGAATCCCTAAAGTTAAGGAAAGTGCTCCCAAAGTTAAGGAAAGAGGTTACTTAGAAAAAAGTATAAATACACCTCAAGGATTCTCTCGTAAGTAGATTAAATATACACACACGTTCATTGAATATCTATCTAAGTGGTCAAGTGATTCTTATATGAGGTAGCCAAGGATATCTGAGGCATTTTTCATAGGGAAGATGAACTAAAGAAGGTAAAAATTGCAAGGGGGGATGAAGTCTTGTGATGATGTGTTATAAGGTATATTATTTACATGACATATTACCATTTTCACAATAATTTGTTTTCTAGAATGATTAAGATACTGAAATATGGTGGATATAGTTATGAGATACCAAGGTACTTGTGGTAGAAATTTCAGATTTTGGGTCGTTGTAATTGTGGAGATACACTCTGTGGAAGATAGGGTTTTTGCCTAGTCTTGGAACTAGTCTCAAACAGGTGTTTCAGGTAAATAAGTCATAACTTATTCATAGACGATCCAAATTCCATGAGTCAAAATGAATAGGATAGATTACATACATTAGTATGTTGTTTACAAGTTTCATATCCATATATCAAATATTCCACGCAAGGAATTCTCTACAAGTTCGCTCTCTAGAATAAGACATAATTCATCAAGGTCTACCATTTTTTCTATAACTCCTTTTATGGGATGTTCCAAGAAATGAAACTTGGAGGAATTGCAGAGAATATACGGAAGAATATTGTGTACATGTTTCATACATTTATTCATTATAGGTACAGATTTATGCTTGTATAAAGTTAGGGTTTGTGACAAATCCAAAACTAGTCCCGTGAGACTAAGGTAATGTTTGATTAAGATGTTATTATCTTGTTGTGGAAGTTGAGAAAGGTCTGCAGGTATGTGATCACATACACCAGGTATGTTACATAGTTACAAATATGTTTATATGCATGTTTTGAGGGTTACATGTTGATGATGCTATGGTGTATGGCATGATTGAGACATATCATGAGTGATATGGTATGTGGTTGAGGCACATGGTTTGAGGAGCATGTTGGATATTGTGCACATTGTTTGAGATACATTTTGGTATATGTATGATGCACTTGTTGGTGATATATATACATGCTTTGTAAATATTTGTCACATATTATTGGCATATGGTTGATGCACATTTCATGGTATATGGTACATTTTGGGTGAGATACATTGTTGGTACACTTCTTGGTTTATTGGTACAAGGTGTATGGTTGTTGTGTTAGTTTTCTACCATTGATATTGATACATTATTGAGATATATACTTGGAATATTGTAGTACATGCATAGGAGACATATATTAGTGGTGATGGTACTTGGTTGAGATACACTCTTGGTATTACTTGTTCAACATATCTTATGGTACATGGTATAGTACAAGTTTGATGCTTGATATGGTATATGCGATACATTTCATGGTTGGCACATGGTATGGTATAAGGTATAGGTATTGATGTGCATGGTTGATGTACACAGTTGATTTACATGGTTGGAATATGGTATGATATATGGTACAGGTACATGGTTGGTACATCGTTGATGGTACAATTTGATGTATGGTACATGTTTGGTACATGATTGATGCATTTGTTATTATATATGATTGATGCACTTGTTTTGGTACATAGTTGATGCACTTTTTATGGTACATGGTTCATGCACTTGATGGTACAAGTTGTGGTACATGTTGATGCATGGTACAGGTTGGTACATGGTTGAGACACATATCTTGTAATGGTATGTGGTGATGTTGGATCATGCTTGGTTGAGGCATGCGTTTGTTGGACATATATTTGAGAGGTTTCTTTGATATATGATCCATGTGAGAGGATTTGTTTGAGTACCAGTGATAGTGGCAGTGATAGTGACAGTATCAGTGATAGTGGCAATGACAGTGACAGTAACAGTGGTAGTGATAGAGAAAAATACAGTGATAGAGTTGTGACAAAGTTTGTTATAGTGGTAGAGTTTGCGACAATTGGTCTACATTTATATTTCAGGGTGGTAGGATGGGGCGTGGAAAGGGTGTTATAGCATCCTTCGAGTTAGATCCGTAGAATTAGGGAGTTGGGGCTTCCTTCAAGTTGGAGCCTAAGAACTAGGTGGTTATAGCCACCTTCTGGTTGAAGCCAAAGAACCTAGGGGGTTGTATTCTCCTTCTGGTTGGAGCCATAGAATCAGGGATTTGCAGCTTCCTTCAAGTTGGAGCTTGAGAATAGGGGGTTGGAGCCTCCTTCCAGTTATATCTGGAGAATTGGGAATTTGGTGCTTCCTATGAATGAATTCTTTATATATATAAGAAATAATTATGTGGTTTTCTCCCATTTGGGTTTCACCATAAATACTGGTGTATTTTTTTATTGATGTGATGTTGATGTGATGATTCTTATTTTTAGATGCTTATGATATATTTATTGGATGCATTCATAGATGATACATTGATGATATATTATTGAACATTATTGGTAAACATAAAGAATATATACTGTGGTTAAAAGTGGAATAATTTCTCATTATCAATTCACCCCCCATCTCAGTAATCCAACAACAACCACATCCATGGTCTACGTGACTAATATCTTCACACGACAGAAGCAAGTGGACAAGGTCATGGAATAATACAAATATATATTCTCCTCGCCCACTGGGGTACCTCTATACTATCAAGTCAAGAATTCAATCGATCTGACCCTCTACGCACCGCTACCTAACGGGATAGTCTATTACCGCTCTTTGTTAGAAAACATGGATATCAAGTGTAAAATCCAAGAAATTCTACAAAAGGTGCACATTTGACCCAACTTATCACCATGTGGAATCCCAATCGTGTTTGTGCATAATAAACATGAGACAAGGCTACTTTGCATCGATTATCGGGCCCTAAATAAAATAACAGTCAAGAACCGATACCCGATTCCTTGAATCAACAATATCCTTGAACAACTCAATAGGGAAAAACACTTCAGTAAGATTGCTCTAAATTCTAACTACCATCAGGTCCCAATAGAGTAGACAGATGTATGGAAAACTGCATTCAAGTTCAAAGAAGGTATTTTCGAATGGTTGGTCATGCCCTTTGGTTTGAAGAATGCCCCAACAACTTTCATAAGGATGATGGAAGATATATTGCAACCTTTCACCAATTATTTTGTGGTGTTGTATCTATATGACATCCTCATCTACAAAAAGACTTGGGAGGAACACTTGCGGCATATTCAACAGGTTCTTCACACTTTGCGACAACAGAAGCTATACTTAAATTTGGAAAAATGCTCCTTCGATATGGATGGGGTCCAATACCTAGGATACATTGTTGATGAGCATGGGGTGCATGTTGATTGATCCAAGATCGAGGTCACTCATGACTGGCTAGCCCCAACCACGCTCATCGAGCTGTGGATGTTTTTAGGCCTTGCCAATTTCTATCACAGGTTCGTGTTGGGATTCTCCCATATTGCATGGGCTCTCAACAAAGAAACAAGGGGTGGTGGTAAGGAAAATTCCATGTGGGTCTCGTCGCAACAACAACATTTCTATTATTTGAAGAAACTCTTATTCTCAACCCCATTTATCTCATTACCTGATTTGCAATAGACCTTTGAAATCGAGACAGATGCTTCATACTACATTTTGGGGGCAGTTCTCACTCAGCACAGACACCCCGTGGCCTATCATAGTGAGACATTATCCCATGTTGTCCATAATTACCCTACTTATGACAAACAAATGTACTCCATTATGGAATCATGTTTCCAATGGAGGAATTACATTCTCAGTAAGGAGACAATCATCCACACCAATCATAAGCCACTGCAGTTCATGCAAACACAAGGAAAATTGTAGAATGATCGCCATCAAAAGTGGTCCACATAGTTGCAACAGTTCCATATCAACATAAAATATAAGACAGGAAGCACCAATTGTGTCATTGATTTCCTCAGCCTCCCTCCAGTTGTAGCACTCACCACAGTGCTAAACTCCTGCAGCCACAAGACCTCTAGGTGGCCCCAAATCTATAAGAGAGATATTGACTTCTTCTCCACCTACCAGATGTTGGGCGCAAACACAACTGTCATTGATTTCCATATTTAGGATGGGATGTTGTGCCAACTGGGCCATTGTTTCATTCCATAAAGCAAGTGAGTGAAGATGATTTCGGAACCCCACTACAGTCGGGTGGGAGGACACTTCAACATCGAAAATACAGTGGCAATGCTACATCAAAAATTTTGTTGGTCAAAACTTCGAGAGGATGTGAGAAAGTATATTAGGTCCCACACTACCTATGCCATTTCCAAACCGACCATTAATAAAAAAAGGAATGTACACCCCTCTACTTGAAAGGCCTTGGGAATCCATCTCGATGGACAACATGTTGGGCCTTTTGTCAACCAAGCGGTGAAATGATTATATTTTTTTGATGGTTGATCATTTTTCTAAAATGACGATTATGGTCCCCTGGAAGAAGAGCATCACAGCAAAGGCCACTACCAAGCTCTTCTTCGAACGACTATAGGTACATTTTGGGATACCACAAACCATCATCTCATATTGATCTAGGATATTTTCATCAAGTGACTTATAAAGAATTGCATTAAATGTGCATAAATTAAAGTGCACCATTAAAGAAGGAAAAACTCAATAATGAAGAGACATAAGAATCAAATCTGAACACAAAAACTTGATAACGGAGTTCATCCCTGGTGGACTACGTCTCCGGGTCCTACCTTCAAATGGGTAAGCTTTTTCATTAACTCAACAAAATGATTTGGAAAAATACATAAGTATACCTCATTCTGAAATCAAGCTGCAGAAATAATGTTGAGATCAAAAGCCAGACAACACCATTGAATTCATGGAGTTGAATTACCCAAAAATGATTGTCTCCACGCCTCGATCTAACTTTGGCACTCCCAGGCTCAAGAAGAAATTTGTCTCGATTTTAATTTCACTACAACCTGCAATACATTCCTGTACTTGCCTTGAATTATGTGCCATGGCCATACCACACACACGCCTCCCCCCTGAGCTATGGGCGGATGCTCTTTTTAAAATATTTATTCAAGTGTTATTAACAACACAGGTCGTTGGCTTGTTGGTTTGGGAGTGAATGTTAAGGTGCAATAGAGGGAGGTCCCGGGGTCAAACCTGCGAGCCTTCCACTTTTGGTTTGGTTTGTTGTATATATATAAATATAAACAATGGTTTTACACCCACTTTGGTGGTGGCTCTATCCAGTACTCTAATGACTAATACATGGCCAGATTTGGCATGGTCCACCAGATTTGGCAGACCCGCCAAACCTTTTTTTTTCAAAATTTAGATACAAGCTATCATTGGGCATTTTCCCACTACCACGTGGCAACCCTCTGATTGGGCCATGTGGCAGCCTCCCATTCGGCCACTCCTCTGTCAGACTACCATGTTAGAACCACATCATCATACAGATGCCACATAATCGTACAGATGCCACATCACTTCCAAATTTCCATTCCATGTCACTGTACATACTATACGGACTGCCACATGGAAAACTCCTATTGGTCCACGGATTGGTCCAGAAGTGTCAAATATGGGTGACACGTGGTAGCCTTTGGCGTTTCCACATCCCCATGATGACATCGGCTTCATATGTCACCTCCTTCTCCTGCCACATGTTTTGTACAGATGCTAACTTCATCTATACATATGTTGACGCCAGCAGTACGGATGTTAAATCATCCCCCTTCTAACTGGGCTAGATTGACCAAACTTTGACCCTGAATATCTTTCGATCCGTAACTCTGTTTGATGAGTTATTTGCGTCTTTAGAAAGATTGTGACGCACTCTTCGTGATAATTTCATTTTCACTGGGTTTCGAGAACTCTGAAGTTTTTCCCTTTCTCTTTCTATTGAGGCCATTATGAGCATCCTGAGTTGCCTCTGCGAGTTAAGAGTTTTTCTTATCCTTCTCTAGATCCTTTTTGGATCACATATTGGGACAGCTAGTTCCTCAACACATTCTAGTCAAGTCTCTGATCACAATTGGAAACCAAGCTCACCAAATCCATTTCCTTCCACCCCCAGACAGATGGTCAAACTGAGGTCATCAACTAGATGATCATTCATATCCTGCGCATGTACAATTCCAATCATCTGTAAAGACCGTCATTTAATTTAAACTACCATATAATTAAAATAGAACAGTAAATTTGAAATTTACTCAAATTTCACTTAATCTAGCACAATCAATCCAATATTTCAATAAATAAAATTTACTAACCATTTACATACCTCACTCTGATGCTATCCTCCGCTTGATGCTATCCGCCGCTTGAACCTGACGCTGCTCCTTAGGACACCCCAAAACCAGCCACCCTACCAACTAGTACGCCTAGCCCTAGGACATCAATGGATGTCCTAGCCCTCCGAGCCCAAAACCTCCTCAGCCCCCCCGGTGCACTGTAAATCCCACTACGGCGAGATTATCCCTCACTATTTTGACCACCTCGAGAACATGTTTCTCGAAGGTGGGGTGTATGTAACACCACCTTTTGACTTAGACAGCCAGGACTACCTGAGGACTATATATACTTATTTTCTAGTCATAGTGAAACTATTAAAGGATACTCTTAAACTTTAAAAATTTATGAACTTTTATGAATGTTTAAATGTTATTTGATGATGATGTATATGATGCGATCTGCTACATACATGTAAATTTTATGAATGTTTAAATGTTATTGATGATGATGTATGTAATGCGATCTATTATGTGGATGAAAACTTTACGAATGTATAAATGTTATTGATGATGATGTATATGCTGCGGCACATTGTGAAAATGTGAATTGAATGAATGTTTAAATGTTGTTGGATAATGTGGATATTATGCAATTTAGTTTGAGTAAATGATAATCTTGTGAATGGGTGCCGAAATTGAATTATGGGATATTATGAGGTCTATTTCTAATTGAAAAACTTGATGTTAACTTATCGGTACAGAGATACCAAAGTGAAATGATGCTAGTATGCAATTACCTGATGACAATGCATATAAATGTGTGAGTTTGTGTTACAGACTAATCTGCAGGTTATGGGCTATGAAATAGCCAAGGGGTAACAATGATGAAAGTGTATATCAGGACCACTGACCAAGAAACATTGTGGTATGAATATTGTATTTGGAAATTATATTGGTTTGGATGCATTGCTATGATATGTGGATTAGTGCATGATATTATCACAACTACAATAGAGCACTACATAACTCAACTAGCCACAACCCCTTTCAAGTGGGGTTGGGATTTCAACCATTGGGTCTCATGGATTTTGAACTACCCCTTGCAGCCACCCAAGAAGACTCTTCCCATGCTCAAAATGAAGCCGACAAAGATACCAATTTCATTGAGCAGATCCATCACATCCTCCAAGAGGTTCATGATATTTTACAGAAGTCCAATTACAAGTACAAACAATGCTATGATCAACATCGGGTGCCACAGAAGTTTCAGGTGGGAGATAAAGTTTGGTTGCACTTGCAGAAAGAACACCTTATGGGGCCCCATCGGAAGCTTCTTCCAATCCTCTATGTACCTTACACCATCACCAAGTTTGTGGGTGATAATTTTTTTAAGCTCAACATTCCCCCCTTCCTTGGCTTGCATATAGTATTTAATGTGGACCTCCTTCGACCATATTTCCCACCATTATTGTACACCTTAGAGATAGAAGAACAATTGAAACCAACAAAGCTCAACCCTGACTGCATGGAATAGGCATCCACTGAGCATATCATGGAAACACAGGTCAAGGGAACTTGCCAGCAGAGGCTCCATATTTATCGGGTTGTCAAAGCAGAGTAGCTCCTACACCAAGGCAAGTGTCTCACCCAAAGTCAAATTCAACATAAATTTCCTCATCTTATAGGGGAAGTCAATGCAATGGATACCATTGAAATCTAATGGGGGAGGATTGATACAGGAAGATATCGGTGGCCACCCACCTATTCCAACTTGCTCATCTTGTCATTTTCTCAGTTTGGCATCTTTTTCCTAGATTTTGGGTCCTAAACTTTCGAGGCCATTTTGAGGCCCTAAACAACATTTTTAGGGATCACCATAGTATAACTATAAATATATTTTTATTTTGATAGAATGATGTGTATTCCTCGAATAGACCTTTCCAACAGTCTATTGTGTGCCTAAAATGGAGATCGTATGCAAAAGTTACAACCACGAGAACTTGATGTACCAACTTACCCCTATGGGGCCCACATGAATTCCGACGCTTCATCTCCTAGTGTCTGGTTTTTGGATGTCTAGGGTTTTGGCATTCATTTTTATTGTAAAAAGGATTCCAAAGCCTCATTGTACTCATCTTCTTGTGAATGAGCATACCCATCACATCTCTTCTCATAGATCATCTACCACCATTCTAGTAATTTTATTTCTGTCTACATTTTACAGTTTCAACATATTTCTTATTTAATCAAAGTCAAGTTTGACTATATCACTATTATTATTCATTGTGTATCTGTGTTAATATTATAAATCTATGTTTCATTTTGTTCCGTTCATAAATCCAGATCACTGAAAACCAGGATTCCTGACACATCTGAACATGAGCTTTGCTTGAAAACCAGGAGAATGGTCGGAAGAGTTCACTTTTGTACTAATTTCCTGCAGAATTTTCAGATATGAGTTGGAATAAATTAATGACTTTTTCAATGATTAATAGTTATGTTAAGATTCATTTTTTCTAGGAGCATAAGGCTTTTTCTACTCCTTAGTGGCAACATTTCTCTACATCAGAAGAACATTGTCAGTTTTAGTAATAAAAGGACTCCATGTATTTCAATAGAAAAATTACAGTTATTTCCTATAATAACATAAATAATTATATTACTAAAAGATAGTTCAAATGGGAAATTAGTGTGACATACTTGTTGAAATGTTGGCCAATACTGAGTTGGGGGGGGTGAATCAATATTTCTTATTTTTAACAAATTTTAATAATAATTAATTATTAATCACAACAATTGATCAAAAAGAATGTACTGAGAACATAAATTAAATATAAAAATCACAAAAAGTACAAGTTAAAATGTGTAGGAGACACCAATATCTCTTCTTTTGAGCACCAAATCAAGGAGACACCAATCCCCTGTTTTAGAGAACCAACTCTAGGAAGCACCAATTATTTGTTTTCAAGCACCAACTTGAGGAAGAACCAACAAGCTTGTTTCAGGCTTCAATCTATAGAGGACTCCAATCCTCCCTTCCACCCTCACGTCACGTGTATGTTTCAGGTTTCATATACTTTCTTGGACTTTGCTTCTATTTTTTTATCTTCTGGATTAGACCACAAAGACACTCTTCTTCCACTATACCTTTTTTTATATAGTATTCCAACATGTATGAATTTGAACCATTATGTCTCTTTGTATGAACCAATGCATGTATTCATTTAATTTGATAATAAAGATAACATTTTGTCATTAAAATTTTTGTCTTTAATTCAAAATATTTCAAATCCCTTGTGAGTTGTTCATCATTAATGGAATATCTAGGTGCTAAAAACTATTTACTGTTCTTGTAACAGTTCCTTGAAAAAACCATGATCCTAAGGTGTTAATTATATTTAATTGTATTTTTATCCTTTATGTGTCGATCTAAGTTATGGATTGACTCTTCTTATTTTGGTTGCACACTTCCATATTGATCCAACGATCTACAATCAATCTCTGTTGTCCATTGTTGATCCATAAAATTTATGATTTCATTGTCTGTTAACCTCAACCATCCAATAATTGTTCCTCTACAATCACTTTGAGCATACTATATTTGTTGGATCATTGAATATCAATATTTTAGATCTGTAAACAAGAGGCTTACAACATATCTGTCTCACCAACACAGAATTCTCTATTTAAAACAACTTTAACTTTGGTTTTTTATATGACAATAAATTCTCGACCACTCAAGCCACACGTCGAGTCAAAAAATAAAATAGAGTCGACCACCCAAAAGTTGAAATGGGAGAAATGAGTCAGCAAAAATGCAAGCTGGTTTCAAGGAAAAATAAGTCAACCAAAGTCGAGTCAAAAAACAAAATAGAGTCGACCACCTAGGAGTCAAAATGGGAAAAAATGAGATGGCCAAAATGCAAGTCAACTTGAGACAAAGTAATTCGAGTAAAGTTGATTCGACCAAGAGTCAATAAATGCAAGTCGAACTCGAAGGAAATGAAATTCAAAGTTATCCAATTCAAAGTCAGAAGAAATGCAAGTCAAAGTTATCTAAGTCGAAGTCAAAGGAAGTGCAATTCGAAGTTATCCAAGTCGAAGTCGAACATAATTCTAGTCGAAGTTATCAAAGTCGGAGTCAAAGGAAATATAAGTCGAAGTTATCTAAGTCGAATGTAATGATCCAAAGTCATTATGCAAGGATCATCACGGTTTTGGTGTCTTTTAAAAACTTTTTCTGGTTGTGGTATTTCGTCAAAAAGTTTGTTGATCTACTTGTTTAGATGTGTTTAGATGTGTGTATGCAACAAATAACAGAAAGAGATAACCATGGAACATACCTCAACCGCATGCAATAAGATAGACAAGCCAAAACACCACAAATCTTCTTTATTCATAAAATAGAAGAACCTGCTACAATGGAGATGTCAATCTGGAATGCTCAACAGATGGCCAATATGATAGACAATGGATAACAAGTATGAGCTGCTACAAAATGATCCCGATGATACAAAATAAGCCTCCAAAGTCTGGATAAGAGATGAATACCAATGCCAAGTGCCAAACCCCTCACCGCTGGAAGATGCCACGCTCTGCTGGATAACTGAAGCTCCTCAACAATTCAGCCCTAGTGCCAAAGATGTCCAATCACCTCCATAAAGATGCAAAACATTAGATTGGGTGATGGTAAGAACAACCCAGGTGCCCTAATCTCCAAGATCCCTCTCAACCTATGTAGATCTAAACTCCTCCACCGAATGGTGCGCCCCACTAGATGACTGAAGCCCTAGGTAATTCAGCCCTGATGAAAGAGGCCTCCAAATGCTCTGAAACTCTCTACAATGATAGATGAGGGTGCTACAATGAGAACCCAAGTGCTCAAATCCCCAAATAACGACTAGATCCTTAGATCTAGCTACCCTCCAAATAATGGTGCACCCTCCTCTTGGGAAAACATCCCACTCTCAATACAAATCGATCCTCCACTGAAAGACTCTGGAAAACCACCAAGAATGATGCTAAGACACCTACAAAGGAAACCCACTACCTGGAATTCCCGGAATCCCTTCTCCTCAGCTAGGTCGAATCCCTCCTCAATGAATGGTGCACCCCCCTTGCTAGAAACCCCCAATTGGTGCGCCCTCTCTATACCTGCACAATCAGTTGATGTGGAATCCTCATGCAACTGACTAGATCTGGAAGTACAATGGTGTGGGAGCATATTTCAGCTTCGAGACCAAGCTTGGAACAAGCTAGGTGGAATCTTTCACCACCAAATCATCCTCTAAGGTTTGTTAAGTCAAAACCCTCAAAACCCACAATATTGGGCTCACTAGCTAGAAGCCAGATATCAAAATAAGATCATACATGAATGAATGAGAAGAGGCCCTTTCCTTTCCTTTATACTTTTGGCTCACCTTGTCCCTCCAAAGTGACTTTCATTTTATTAATATTTAATTAATTAATTAAATCACGTTAATTAATGAATTAACCTTTTTACCTCTAAAAATCTCCTTATCTCTCCTTGTGGCTTCCTTGGCCACTGAAAGTCACTTCTAGCCATCCCATCCTGTAGTGTTGCTCCTCTCGATTCCAATGAGCTATTACACTGAGAGGTTCCTCCAAGTAATGTGTCCAAAATGACCTCTTCAGTGATTTCAATTAACTTATAGCTCAAAATAGTCAAAATCATGGAAATCGTCAGAATGCAATGAAACCAAAGCCAACCTGTGTGGAATGGCTCATAATGATGGAATATGATGAGAAATGCAATTTGGACCCCACAACTCCTCTCAAATACCCTTGTACTCGCTATAACATCCATTTGGCTACTCTGGTCATCATAAATCTCTACACTGTAATGATGTCCCAAAGTGGGGACATTACAGTCCTCCCTGCTAGAAAATTGCTTGTCCTCAAGAAATAACTGAATCCCCTCAAGTATAATTCCAGGGTCCCATGTCCACCTGTGGCATACATAGTAGAACCCCTCCAAAGATGAACAATCACACATGCTGCCCCCTGGGTCCCATATCAAGTCATGAACTGCTAGCCCCTGGGACGCATAATCATGAAATACACCAACTCCGTGAGTCTCCTATACCTGCCACATGGCCTCATCCCAGAGTGATTCCATCCTCCTAGTCTCTACCAAGATCCACACAGCCTCCATCAACTGCACATGTTGATGCCCGACTGCAGTGATGCAAGACCTCCGTGAAGCACCCGCAATTGATGCGCTCCTCTCAACACTGAAGCTCAATGGAAAGTTAGAGTAACTTCCCCCTGCCATGGTCCACTCTCCCCTGTTAGTCAATGAACTGCTCAATCCTGCAATCCCAGGGTCCCATGCTAACCTCTGTCAAATATCCCCATGCTGGCCCTGCACTACTCTAACCACGACTATCTATCCCCTCCATACATACTGGATCCTCCTCTCCTGGATCCTCAAGCTGAAATACCTGTGACCACCGAACTTGCTATCTAGAAACTGTATCTGTAAATGCATCTTTGTAGAAGAAGTACCTGTCCAAACATATCCATGCCCTATCATGATGATCAAGCGGAAGAAAAGGTCTCACCCCATAGGACAAGTACATGCAGACCCACTCCAAACCAAACCAAGGTGGAGTGTGTGGCTCTCTGGTGAAACCTGGGTCAACATGAACATCATGTTAACAAAAC
Organism: Picea engelmannii; assembly: GCA_009831015.1. Taxonomy (NCBI): domain Eukaryota; kingdom Viridiplantae; phylum Streptophyta; class Pinopsida; order Pinales; family Pinaceae; genus Picea; species Picea engelmannii. The sequence continues at coordinate 80,736 of ML784190.1, read as the reverse complement.
CGACTCCTGGGTCCCATGGAAAACTTGGAAGTTTATCACTTCCCATCTCCTCTAACTGCTCCTGTGTGAGGCTAATCATTGTTAGAAGCCCTCTGTGCTCATCTATCATCACCTGGTCTATGATGCTCACCATCATGCACCAAGTCTCAACTGTCTGTCTAACATGGTCCACATCTGACCTACTGTATGCCATAAAAGTACTCATGTCATGTAGTCTCCGCCTACTCACTCTCCATGCCCTCAGACACGTCCTATCCCTCCTCATGTTGTTGTCTATGATAAAGGTTTTAGGATGGGATAATAGAAACATCTGCAGCTAATTGTAGGACTAAAAGGCATCACATGCTTTGGTCAATCCCAAGGATTCTACCAGAAGCTCGTCCATCAGTATCCATGATAACTTCTCGCCTGTAGTCATCACTAAACCCCAATCATTAGGTACAATTGGAAGCAACTCCTCCAACTGTTGGTAAACCACTCTCCATCTCCCCTCACCCAGGAAACTGCTAAAATGGTGAAGGTGAGGTCGCATAATCATATGTTGCTGCAAAGGAGTGGTACCTACATTCTCCCCTAAGTGTGTCTCCTCCTTGCCAGGAAGTACACCCCTCTGAATCCCACCATACACCTCAGCATGTCTCTGTGAGCTATCAATCATCACTGTATGCTCTAGCATACTCCTGTCAACTCTCGCAAACTCATGTTGCATCATAGATCCTGGGCGTATGACTGGATCAATATCTAAATGGAGATCAACCACTCCCAAGACAAAAATGGAAGTGTCCCCCATCAACTGGTGCTCCTCTGCTAGATCATCAACGCCCTCTGTCAATGTGACTGACTAATACATCTGAGTGTCTACTAAGATAGATGAAGTGGATCTCTAATGGATCTCCTCAAGAGACTTATCTGATCTAGACTCTGATTCTTGAAGGGCAGTCTGTGTGCCTCTCAATAATCCTCGAGTGCTCTCCAACTCCTGAGTGAGTCGGTCCATCTCCAACTCCTTCTCCCTCAGAGCCTCATGATACATATCACCAACCCTCAGTAGATAATCCTCATCTGTCAACAACTGCTAGTAGTCAGTCCTCATCACAAATACTCTCTCCTAGAGAGTGTGAAAATCATCCATGGAAAATCCTCCATCTAAGCTACCATATGCCACTGATGCTCTCCGACAGTAATCTGCCATCACTGCATGCATGTCATCAATACGTCTAGTGGCTGCCCTGATCATAGCCTTACTAACTCTCAATTGTGCTGCTAGGCGGTGTGACTCCTGATCATGGTCATACTGAGGTGCCATCTTAGACCCCTTACTGCTAGTGTCAGTCCTGCTAGTGCCAACTCTAGAATCCCCAAAAAAACCATCTGCATAAGATGATGTGTTGAACTGTCCACTGCCTATTGTGCTACTGGGTAATCCTGTATGTCACTGCATCCCATCACTAGATCCTATCTCCCCCTGAACCATACGGTATCCTATATGAGAAGTCGTATCCTCCAGTGCACTCAACCTACTACTATCATCTGCACCTAGATCCCATAGAGATGTATCTAGACACGTGCTATGGTCATCTTGACTGCTAAAAAGTGCATCCTCATCAATGCAGACCAATCTTGGAAGTAAGTGCTCCATCAACCTTTCAGCCTCTGCAATCTGCTCAAGTAATGGAGTCTCCAATAGATGTGACTCAATCTCCTCAGGTTGATCTGTATGTGTAAGGTCCCCTGCCTGTACATCCTATACCTCCTCCTGTACTTGTGGGTCTACATGTCCATGGTGTGCATACCTCACACTAGGCTCATCCATCATACCTGACATGCCACTGATCTCCTCATGTGACATGGCTATCATGGGTGTCTGAACAGGTGACAGATGTGTCAAGGCCCCCATAAGAAGCTCATCATATCTAGGTGCTAACACGTGTGACTCCTCACTAGTGTCACCACTCCGTCGAGGCATAAGGTCATCAACGGTATGTGACATGTCTGTTGAGACATTGGTGCCATCGTCCTATCCATCCAGCTACTTATCCACTACACAAGGGTCATCATCCTCCTCAAGCGTGCAAGCATCACTAGCCTCTGTTCAAGATTCATCATCACTATCCTCTGAGGTAGAGTCACTATCACTAGCATATGTGCACGAGTCATTGTCATCATCTGACTTCTCTGAATCAATCTCTATAGCTCCATACACACACACCTCATCCTCCCTATCATAGTGTGCCTCAATAGTGTGCTTTTGATCCCTACACCTATGACCAGGTTCCCACGGCCCCTTGCAATAGTGGCAAGGTTGTGTGCTCCTATTGGGCATGGGGTTTCTTGTTCTTCCAACCATCTAGTTGACATAGCTTTGTTTTCCTCTGTTATGCCGACCCAATGTGTAACCTCATCTTTGCTCAAGCTAGGATTTTTATAGGATACAAAATGATGGAATGTCACTAGATCTCTGAGAATCTCATTGAGGGTTTCATATTCCCTATCACAATCAACAATCTCTCTAGTAAATTCCAAAATATCCATAGATTTGTTTTCCTCTGCTATGTTGACCCAGTATATAACCTCCACTTTGCTCCACCTAGGATTCTTTATAGATAAAAATTGTTGGAATGTCAATCGAGCCCTAGTTTCCTCCCCAAGGGCGTAATATTCCCCTTTACAGATCATACTCTCTCTAGCAAGGTAAAACAAATCCATCTCTCTGTATAGAAGACCCCTCTATGGCTCTGCATGCATGTGCTAATTCCCACTAGCTGGCAGGAATCTAAGCTCTGATACCACTGTAATGATCCCAAGCCATTATGCAAGGATCATCATGGTTTTGGTGTCTTTTAAAACTTTTTCTGGTTGTGGTATTTCGTCAAAAAGTTTGTTGATCTACTTGTTTAGATGTGTTTAGATGTGTGTATGCAACAAATAACAAAAAGAGATAACCATGGAACATACCTCAACTGTATGAAATAAGATAGACAAGACAAAACATCTTAAATCTTCTTTATTGATAAAATAGAAGAACTTGCTACAATGGAGATGTCGATCTGGAATGCTCAACAGATGGCCAATATGATAGAAAATGGATAAAAAGTATGAGCTGCTACAAAATGATCCGACAATACAAAATAATCCTCCAAAGTTTGGATAAGAGATGAAGACCAATGCCAAGTGCCAAACCCCTCACTCCTGGAAGATGCCATGCTCTGCTGGATAACTGAAGCTCCTCAACAATTCGGCCTTGGTGCCAAAGATGTCCAATCACCTCCATAAAGATGTCAAACAATAGATCGAGTGATGGTAAGAACAACCTAGGTTCCCAAATCTCTAAGATCCCTCTCAACCTCTGTAGATCTGAACTCCTCCACTGAATGGTGCACCCCACTGGATGATTGAAGTCGCAGATAATTCAACCCTGATGAAAGAGGCCTCGAAATGCTCTGAAACTCTCCACAATGATATATCAGGATGCTACGATGAGAACCCAAGTGCTCAAATCCCCAAATACCGGCTAGATCCTTAGATCTAGCTACCCTCCAAATAATGGTGCGTCCTCCTCTTGGGAAAACATCCCACTCTCAATACAAATCGATCCTCCACTGAAAGACTCCGGAAAACCACCAAGAATGATGCCAAGACACCTGCAAAGGAAACCCACTACCTGGAATTCCCGAAATCCCTTCTCCTCAGCTAGGATGAATCCCTCCTCAATGAATGGTGTGCCCCCCTTGCTGGAAACCCCCAACTGGTGCACCCTCTCTATACTTGCACAAGCAACTGATGTGGAATCCTCCTACAACTGAGTAGATTTGGAACTAGAATGGTGTGGGAGCATATTGCAGCTCCGAGACCAATCTTGGGACAAGCTAGGTGGAATCTTTCACCACCGAATCATCCTCTAGGGTTTGTTAAGTCAAAACCCTCAAAACCCCCAATATTGGGCTCATTAGCTAGAAACCAGATATCAAAATAAGATCATACATGAATGAATGAGAAGAGGCCCTTACCTTTCCTTTATACTTTTGGCTCACCTTGTCCCTCCAAAGTGACTTTCATTTTATTAATATTTAATTAATTAATTAAATCACTTTAATTAATTA
>ML784190.1:54314-67368 GCA_009831015.1 Picea engelmannii | reverse complement strand
ATTAAATGTGAAAGAGAGATTACAACCATGGCCTTGATGTTGTAAGGTCCCTTCCAACTGTCCTTCGTTCCCCACACACTTTCACTCCAAGAATTCTGAGAGCACAGATCTGATAATATTCACAATCTATCTTGACAAAGGCAGAACTCAAAACCATTCTATCCAAGCTAATAATTCCAAGCCAAATCCAAAAGCTCCAAGCTCAAAAGCCAACTTTCTCCATGAGAACTCCTCTCCTTTTATAAGTTGAAGAGGATAAGGTGAGGAGGTTAGGATGATCCCTCTAAATCATGAAAGCGAGTAAGATCCAAACCATTCGGATGCCACCTCACCATAGAAGTTTCTCCTTCTAGAAGATTCGAGAAAACGCTTGTTTTTTCCATGTGTAGGCATTCTAGCACCCTGCCTATAGAGCAACCTGTGAACATATCGCACCCTAGCTATGGTGAAACCTACGAGAATCAGGCATTCTCGCACCCTGCCTATATAGAAACCTGCGAACTTCCTTTTTTATAGGGTTTTTACAAGGGAAAATGCAACTTCTTTTCTCAGGAAAAGTTCTTCTCCCTTCTCTTTTTAGGAACTCAGGCCACTGACCCCTCTGAAGGAAATAGATAGGTTTACATCATTAACGGTCATAGGGATGACGAAAATAATGTGTAACAGAGATCCCCCCAAAGTATGAAGTTAGAACAAAGTGATAGCTGAAATACTTTGTCGAGTGTGTGTAGGGAACAAGAAACAGTCGGTCGTAAACCTGCCAACAAACAAGAAAATACAGTACAATAATACAAATGACTCAAATCATAAATGCCGACATGCGAAGATCCATGTCAAGTAAGACAGGTCATGGCCACCAAACATACATTGTGGATCCATGCCAATATGACTCAAATCTGAACATAGCCACCAAAAATACACTGTGGATCTATGTGTTAAAGACTCAAATTTGAACATAGCCACCAGACATACAATGTGGATCTATGCAATAGTACACTGAATATACTCCAACGCAACATGGATTTGTCAGAAAAATATCCAGGGTCTTCATCTCCACCACTCTATAGTACGAATCTAACCACGTGAATACATGTGCTAAAGTCAAACATGGTAGAAACCACTTGATTACCGGTCATTAGTGTATATCGTTAACAAGTGCGAGGGAAATCACCATTAATGTCAATGACTCCCAAGGTACACTAGTACAATCCAATGAATGTGAATCAATGAGCTGAGGTCGAACACTCGGTGGAATCTCCCGATCAGGGGTCAATAATGAAAACCCACTGTCGAAAGCGAGGAAACCTTCCATTAAGGCATGCAAGTTACAAGGTACCAATTAGTTTCTAAGTCTAATCCCTAGATAATGAGTTGAAGTCGACACGAAAAGACTCTTCACAGGAGGGCCTTAATGTATCACACATCAATGACTTGAAACAAGTAACAATATTTGAAGTAGATCAGAGTAACAAGTGATTCAGGACTGACTCAAGGATGTACAATGCAACAGAAGGCTTTAAGACTGTAGAACTGGTCGACGCAATAGAAGGATTTTCGGGTTGAACTTCTCTTTGAACATATTGACGACACGACAACTGTCTTGGAAACACTGAATCAACAACAGGGATCACAGACCAATTTGTAATCTTATAAAGGAGTATGATCAAGAGAAAAATGTATTTTACAACCTAGACACAAAGCAAGTGAAAGGGTGTCATGTTCAAAAGTGACTCTTCCATGGAATACAGGTTTAGACACAATTCTTTCCCAATTTTTCCCCCACCATTTTTGGCGAGTACCTCTTTAATTTTATGCAAGCTTGAGGAGAATAACATATGCTTGTTGATGTAAGCTCATCCTTCGGATGATTCCCTCAAAGTATGTTTAACGAACCCTAGGAAGGAGTGGTTCGGTCCCATTACGGGTCTTTCGATGTTTGTTTAACGAGTCCAAAGATAGAAAACTCGAAGGTTTTCCATGATTATAGAGTCTGAAAAAACACTCAAAAGAGAACTCTCTCAGTTCCTTTTTCGTAAAGTAGTATGATGAGACCGAAAAAGAGATAAACTATCGCTCAACAGAAGTTTTCTTCAAATACTTTAACGAGCGTGAAAATAACAAGATCGCTCGGCAATCTTTTCATGTTTAGAGAGTCTGAAAAGAGCTTAAAGGGAACTCCAAGGGGTTCATTTTTTGTATAACCTTTACGAGTTCGAAAAAGTGATAAAAGTATACTCGGTTACATTCTCACTTATTTACGAGCACGAGAAAGAACAAAGACTAAGCTCGGTAACTTATTCTCATGTATTTACGAGCATGAGAAAGAACAAAGACTAAGCTCGGGATTGTTTTCATTTCTACACAAGCTTTAAAACAAAACAAAACTATGCTTGGGATGGATTTTATTTTTACACAAGCTTAAAAACTAAACAAAAGCTATGCTTGGACCTGGTTTCATTTTTACGCAAGCTTGAACCAGAGGAAAACTATGCTTGCAACTTCCCAACGCATAACACATGGATGGTTGGTACTTAGCCCCTAGCTTAAGAAACTAACGGTTGTACTTCAACATGAAGTATAGAGTCTGGAATTATTTCCCCCCAAGCTTCATTTCATCCAACTGCAAAGGAGAATGAAATGAAGCTTCAAATACTAGACGAAGGACTTGACTCAAATAGAGAGGGCGAAAACTATTTCATTTTTTAACGAGCTTGACATAGAAACAATAACTATGCTCGTAACCTCTATTTCTTTTTTTAACAAGGTTGCCACAAATACGCAAAAACTATCCTCATAACTGGTTTCATTTTTTAATGAGTTTGAAATCGGAAAACCATGCTCAAAGACCTCTGTTTCATTTTTTAACGAGGTTTCCTCAGAGACGCAAAAACTATCCTCGTAGTCTCTCTGCTTGATCATGGATTCCAAGAGGACAGTGCTCCAGAATGACACCATGTCAAGGGAAAAAACTCGATCATGGCTTTCAAGAGGTCTTCGCTGGAAGGAAGAAACACACTCTAGAAGGACACCATGTCGAGGGTCGCGATAGGAGTAAAGAGATTAGGCTCTAACAACCCTATCGAAGAGATCACCATGTCAACTACTGGATCTAAGTCATCAGAAGTTGAAGCCATGGGCGACAACGCCACATAATTGGCCTATGGCGGGGGCGATACCATCTGCATATAAGAACCATTTAGGGAGGAAATCCAGGCAGGGTCAATGAATGAAAGTTGATCAACAGTCACAACTCGTCCATTGTGAGGGAAATATATTACACGAAAAAGAGTAGACACAATATCTTTCATGGCATAGACATAATCTCGCCCAAGGAGTAAAGAAAAATCCAAGGGGTCTTGGACTACTATGACATCAATAAAGACAGTTTTCCCTCCCAAAGTTATAGGAAACTGGGGAAGGGTCCCTAAAGGTTGACTGGTTCTTCTGTTAAAAGCTAACAAATTCTGCATAATCGACGCAAGTGGAGGACAACCCAAAGCTTTCCAAGCAATAGAGGACAAAATACTAACAGAACCTTCATCTATGAGTGTCTGGGGAACGTCTCAACCACAAACTTGTACTGTAATATGGAAAGGAATGTGAGAGGGAAGACAAGGTCCAGTTAGCACACCCCAATCAAAATGGATGGCCTCATTACTTGGAGGGGGTTCCACGGGAGAAGGAGGAATACCCCTCAAAATGGGAGAGTTTGTATCAACGAGAAAAACATGGGCAGTATTGGGTTTACTCTCTAGCGGGAGAGTAGGATCGACCGATGGAGAGATCAGATCGATCACTTGGGTTTCATTCTCCAGGGGGAGAATGGGATCGACAGGTGGAAACAAATCGACCGCTTGGGTTTCACTCTCTGAGGGGAGAGTGGGATTGACCAAGGATGGTATCGGATCAACCACTTTGTCCACTAGTTCAACTAAGGGTGTGACCAGATTGACGACATGATCAACTGAATTGACCGGTGAAGGGACTGGAGTGATCAATCCATCAACTATTAGAGGGTTGAGAGAAAGGTTACGGTATGCAGCTGGAAGTTGAGGCTGTGAAACAGTCATGTCTTCTAGTAATTTCGAGGCTTCGTCCATATGAGGACAAAGGTGAGTGAGATGACTCCCTTTGCATAACATACATAGGAACTTGACTCTAGTTTTCTTCTTCCCAACAGTATCATGGCTGGTTGACGGGGTCCTGTCAGCATGTTGTTTAGAGGCTAACGATGTGGGTTGGCGAGGATGTGTAGACCATGCTTCTATAACCTTGGATAGACTATGGCATTCCTTAAGAAGATGGCTACCCTTACAAAGCCTGCAAGGGTACTTGGGCTTACGGGTTGTTTGGGTGATCTTGACATCATCAACTCTCCCATCATGACTAACAGTAACTGGTTGTTTTCCAACATGTTTGACAGTGGTTGGAGGTTTTGACCCTTGTTTATCTTTCTTCTTCTTAATCTTTCTTTTCTTCTTCTTCTTATTCACTGGGTTACTAGATTCAGAACTTTCACTCGACGAAGAAGATGAAACAAAAGGTGACATTGGAAGCGAAGAAGGTGAATAAGACCTTATTAGTGAAGAAGGTGAAGGGTCAACATGAGTTTGATGCTCTTAGGGTGAAGTTCTTGTGATTGAAGCACTAAGTGCATTCGGGATTACCTAAGTAGAAAACAACCATACCGGTAATCCAATTGTGAGACCTGGAAGGCTCAAAGTAGTGATGTGAGGAGGACCAATGTTCCCATAAGAAGGAAAAAAAAAATGTTCCCCTGGAGCAGAGGTTCCTTCATTGGTCATTCTAGGAATTGACGCCATTAAACAAATATACAATCTAAAGTCCTCTAAGGAAAACAAACAGCACACGCTAAAAATCTAGTAAGCAAGCAAGCAAACAAAACCTTCTCACAATGAACGCACTAGTTGGTGATGAAATCCAACATCACGAGAACAATGTAAGAAGGGGATGAGATAGAGAGGGTGGAAAATTTATGTTGATGACCTGCTTAACGGACTTACACCCTAGTGCAATCTCCCACACATAATCATGGGTATACCCTCCAAGGAGCCCAAGTGAGTTTGGCCAACGTCGATTCTAGGTACCGTGAAGACTTGCCCCTCCACAGTCACCTTGTATAAAGACCCTAAAGAGATAGGCCACTAAGGTTACCACAAACAACAATGATGCCTGGGGAAACAGTCGACAGTCCGATCCACACGCAAGGGCAGGGTATCTAGCCCAAAATCAACTTGAAAGGCTTCCACTCATCATTGTGAGTATACCTTCAAGTGACCCCCATAATATGTGCAATCTCTACACCGATATCAACAAAGTAGGGTGAGTAACTCTGCCAATATCAATGCGACCTCGGGTTTGACCCTTGTGTGAGAAGGGCTTCCCATGACAAAATGTTGTAAATCGAATTTGACACTCCTTAACACAAGATTCTATGTTTGTTTACAGCTTTGGAAAGTTATCTTTCTCACCTATTCCAAAGCCCTACAACTAATCTAATGTAGGTTTGCTACCAGAAAATATAAAAATGTCTAATCAATTTTTATAAGTGCTTTATTTTATGGTTGTTGTTACTCAAAAGGAAAATGGCGTGAACAATATGGTGTTTTGACCGACTCGAAAATTATGCAAAGATATGAAGATGCAATTTTTTCATTTCGATGAAACCTATGCTACAAGAAGGAGAAATCATTTATCATTCCGATATGCATGATGTCCCAAAATATATTAAACTCATCAATATCAAGATTCTCAAGAAAATGAGAAAAAGGTACTGAACACCAATGCACGATTCATGGCTCCCCTCGACCATCAGGGGGGGAAATTTTCATAATTTAAGATCAAAAAATGCCAAGAATCATGCAATTTCGCTACTTCAAATGCAAGGATGCCCCCAATCTAATATAAAGCAAGAAATTAAATCTTTTTGTTTCAAAATTTTCACTAAAATCAATAATGAGCTTTCTTAAAACAAAGAAACCCAAACTAAAACTTCTCTTTTAAAGAGAACTATTCAGAAGAAATCTCATATTTCCAACAATTCTAAAGAAAACAGATGCTTTGTAATTGAAAGACACTCAAAGCAAGAGACTAATCCTTCAAAACCAAACAAAGCAAAGATGGATAAAAACAACTCAAAGATTGTCAAGAAGACTGTAAACAGACCAATATAGGCTCCAAAAGTTCAATCCAGCTGTTCAAAGCAAAACTGGGCATCAAAAAATGACAAGACCCAATCCAAAAAAGTTTACAAACAAGTTCGCAGGCTGGCAGTGTATTACAGTGCGAGAATCAAAGATTCTCGCAGGCTGAACAAAGGTTGACTGTGAGGGGTTCTCACTAGACATAACACCAGGGTGTGAACTCAGGTGTTTCTCACAGGCCACTAAAGGGTATAGTGCGAGAATGCCTGTAAACAAGCAAAAATTTGAAAAAGGACTAAATTTGAGTGAACTTTCAGATCCAGAGAGTCTGGATGGATCTCCCACAGACTCAGAGACCAGAAAACAAGAAATCAAAGAAAGGGAAACTAAACTAACTAGGAAATAATCTGTCTCCCCAACAGAGTCGCTAATTTTCTTATCGGACAAATCGGTAGGTGTGGACACTAACTGATCTCCCTAGATCCACCTAGATCTAGAACAAAACACACCAGAACATGACGCTTTCCTTAAGTTTTAGATATTGAATTTACCAACTAAAGAGGGATGGATGACATACCATTTAAATGTCACTTCCTCTAGCCATCGCCATCCTAGCTCCGTTCCAATGCTCATACCATAATGATCCTACAAAAGAAAGCAACCATCCAAAGTGATAACAATAGCATAAACTCAATATAAACCTATGTATGTGATCAAGGAATCATACAATAAAACACAACAAGCTTTATAGGAAAGAATCATATCATTGTATCATATTAAATGTGAAAGAGAGATTACAACCATGGCCTTGATGTTGTAAGGTCCCTTCCAACTATCCTTCGTTCCCCACACACTTTCACTCCAAGAATTCTGAGAGCACAGATCTGATAATATTCACAATCTATCTTGACAAAGGCAGAACTCAAAACCACTCTAACCAAGCTAATAATTCCAAGCCAAATCCAAAAGCTCCAAGCTCAAAAGCCAACTTTCTCCATGAGAACTCATCTCCTTTTATAAGTTGAAGAGGATAAGGTGAGGAGGTTAGGATGATCCCACTAAATCATGAAAGCGAGTAAGATCCAAACCATTCGGATGCCACCTCACCATAGAAGTTTCTCCTTCTAGAAGATTCGATAAAACGCTTGTTTTTCCCATGTGTAGGCATTCTCTTACCCTGCCTATAGAGCAACCTACAAACATCTCGCACCCTAGCTATGGTGCAACCTGCGAGAATCAGGCATTCTCGCACCCTACCTATATAGCAACCTGCGAACTTCCTTTTTTACAGGGTTTTTACAAGGGAAAATGCAACTTCTTTTCTCAGGAAAAGTTCTTCTCCCTTCTCTTTTCAGGAACTCAGGCCACTGACCCCTCTGAAGGCAACATATAGGTTTACATCATTAACGGTCATAGGGATGATGAAAATAATGTGTAACAGGTGTGGACGCATTTCCCACCGTGTATCCTCCGAAACCTGAAGTCAAGGAAGGACGGTGTTAGTTCACGCTCCCCAAGACGTGTGATGATGACTGTCAGTTTCCCGTTGGGGAAGCTTGGTCGAGATAGTGACACTTCCGCTTACGGGTTCTATTTGGATTTAGGTCAATATAGTTGACGCTCCAAGATAGTCCACAGAGGAAGGATAGGAATGGAGATGGAAGTAGGTTAGGGAGGAAGGATGAGTAGAAATAGTTGAGAAAGTATGGAGATTTGTCTTATGGTGGAATTTATTGTTTTTCCCTTCTGAAAGAGAATGTGTATATATGAATATTCATAATTACGTAACTAAAACACAGTTGTCTAAATAAAATTGTTGAACTAGGATAATTGTACTTAAAGGATTTCACAAACATTTGATTGGTCTATTGTCTTTTATAAAAGACTAGTCTTGTTGATTGGATTGGATGCATACATAAATTACTAAAGGGTGATAGTTATTGATTATTAGTACATGCACGAGACTTGTATGTACTAGCTACACATGAATTTCTTGTACATATACACTAGTATGTATGAGTTTTCATGACTTACTTACTAATAATGTCGGTTAATTGTTATGAATGTGTGAACCATGTTTCTTTTTCTTTGTACCATGAGATACCTTAACTTCGGGACGAAGTTTCCTTAAGGGTGGGTGTATGTAACAACCCTGGTTAAATAGATGCATAGGGATTATTAATTATAATTAATTTGATAATCTGACTATCCTAATATGTTAGTTAAACAATAATTATTTCTTAAATAATATTAACTAATTAACTATTATTAATTACTTGTTCATATCTGTCAATGATTAATTAATTATTAATTGACTCATTAATTATTTGAGTAAAGAATTAAAGGGGTTAATAATTTACTTTATTAAAGACTTACATATAAGGGGGGGGAAGAAACATTAAATAAGGGGATAAGATAATAAAGGAGGGGATAAGGTAATAAAGGAGGAGATAAGGAAATTAATGAGGGGGAGGAGAGTCGGTGAAAGGGGAATATATGATGGGAGAGTCCAACGAGAAAGGGGGACGTTTTTGGGGGAGAAAGAATTTTCGAGGGAGGAGGATTTTTCTGTGGGATATTGGCTAGTTTGAGCAATTTTTCTTTTGGGGTGAACCATTACAGGGGGCACCAGGTTGCTGGGGGTTTTGGTCATGGGGGCCAGGATTCCTTTCAATATCCTGGAGCTAGGGAGCCGGACAGACTACTCCTAGCTGGCTGGGAGGTTAGTCGGTTTGGGCAGATTTTGTTCAGTGCATCAGGCTAAGCAAGGAAATAGGGAGAGGACAACCATATCGGCGGGAATTAGCATCAGAAGCAGGTATTTTATTATGAATTGTTGAGTTATTTTCATGCTATAGATAAATGTTAAGTTTTGTTGAAATATTATATGCTTAATTGAAGCTAAATGAATTATTTACGCACTCAGAAATTCTATGTTGAAATTGAAATTCTATGTTAAAAATGTTATGTGTAGTGGTATGGATTTTACTAGGCTTGTTTATTCATGGTTCTTACAATAACATCCATCTGGCTACTCTGGTCATCATAAATCTTTGCATTGTGATGATGTCCCAAAGTGGGGACATTACATCGAATATCAAGATGTCTAAGAGAGACTCTCGTAATAGACCCTTTTACACATTTTATTGATCACCAGACTTTGATCTTTTCCCCTCTTTGATATTAGTGTTAACTTCATAAAATTATGTCCAATGTTGAGCATATTGATCTCCTTTGACATCAATGCCAACACCATGTCCAACATTCTCCCCCTTTTTTATTGATGGAAACATAGTAAAAGACCCTTATTTCTTAATTGGGTTTTACTATTTATCCTCCCCCTTTGACAACAATGATAGAAGGGATGTTTCTTTTCTCTCCTAAGGTTATACTCCCCCTGTCCTTGTACTCCTTCTCTGATGAAACCTGTGCAATTCAATTAGATATGGAGATTACCCCCAATTTTTGTCTAAGGTATTCAAAAGTACTCATGGGTAAAGTTTTTGTGAATTTATCTGCAATTTGTTCTTTAGTATCCACATATTCCACTTTAACAACTTTTTGAGAAACCTGTTCTCTTAAAAAATGAAATTTGATTGGGATATGATTGGTTTTTGAGTACATGACAGGATTCTTAGAAAGATTTATGGCACTAGTATTGTCACAGTTACGAAGAATTGGATGATCATACTTTATTTGTAATGCTTACAGAGTTTGTTTCATCCAAATAACATGAGTGCAGCAAGAGGTAGCAACAATATATTCAGTTTCTGTTGTAGATAGTGATATGGAGGGTTGTTTTTTTTTTATCCACGACATAAGACATTTTCCTAGGAAGAATGAACCTCCACTAATGCTCTTTCTATCATCAACACTTCCTGCCCAATATACATCACTATATGCAGTTAATATGAATTCTTTTGTTTTTGGATGCCATAATCCAAAATCCAAGATGTCTTTGATATATCTAAAAATCATTTTAATTGCCTTCATAAATGTCTCTTTAGGTGCAGATTGAAATATTGTCACCAATCCTACAACTTGCATGATGTTTGGTCTTGTTGTCGTTGCATATAATAGGCTCGCAATCAGTGATCTATACATGGTTTGGTCTTCTTCTAGTGATTCATCATCTTTGCTAAGTTTGTATCCTATAATCATAGGAGTTCTCGTAGTTTTACAATCTTCCATTTGAAATTTCTTCAACATTTCCTTAATGTATTTGGTCTGAGATATGAATATGGCTTTGTCTGATTGTGAAACTTGTAACCCTAGGAAGAATGTCAGTTCACCAAGCATTGACATCTCAAAAAAAAAATTCATTTCTCTAGAAACTTGTTTTTTTAGAGGATTTAGATTACTCCCAAAGATGATATCATCCTCATATACTACAACAATAATCATATTCTGATTTTCAGTTTGAATGTAAATATTTTTTTTCAGTAGCTCCTCTTTTGTAACCTTGCTGCTTTAGATGATTATCAAGTATTGAAAACCATGCCCTAGGAGCTTGTTTGAGACCACACAATGCTTTCTTTAATTTGCAGACAAAGTCTTTATTTTCTGACAATATAAATCCTTTAGGTTGTTCTATATAAACCTCTTCCTCTATATTTTTATTTAAGAATGTCGATTTTACATCCATTTGAAATATTTTGATGTTTTTAAAGCATGCAAATGTCAAAAACATTCTGATAGCTTCTAATCTGGCCACAAGGGAAAACGTTTCCTCAAATTCAATCCCTTCTACTTGTGCATATCCTTTGCAGACTAATCTTTCTTTATTCCTTATAATTTAACCATCTTCATTAACTTTATTCTTAAAAATCCACTTGGTCCCTACCACATTTTTGTAGTTTGATCTTGGGATAAGTTCTCAGGTCTTATTCTTCTCTATTTGATTAAGCTCTTCATTCATGGATTTAATCAAATCTTCATCTTTGTTGGATTCTGCAAATGTTTTCGGTTCTATTAGGGAGAACATTGTTTGTTCAAATTCATATGTTAGCCTTTTTCTTGTTTCAACTACAACACTTTTGTTGCCTATGATTTGACTTTCACGATGATATCTTTGTACTCTTTTTGAAGGTTCTCTCGATTTTTTTCTTGGTGATGCTTCCTCTTCGTTTTCTTCTTCACTTTTTTAATCTTCTTCGTGTATTTCTCCAGTTTCTTCATCATCATAATCATCTCTTCTTCTTTCATCATCTTGTGAATTGTTTTGAGATTTGATTCTTCTTGATTTTAGATCATCCACCTTTACATTTTCACTTTTCACAATTTTGTGCAATCTCATATTGTAGCATGTGTATGCCTTTCTATTGGATGAATAATAAATAAATATGCTTTCATCTGATCTGGAATCAAATTTTCCTAGATTGTCATCATCTCTTTTTATATAGCATTTTCTCCCAAAGACTCTAAAGTGTTTGACTTCAATGTTGATCTACCAAACCATAATGTATATGGTGTCTTGTCATGGTTAACTATAAGATGAGTTCTGTTGGAGATGAAAAATGTATTTTAATTCCATGAGTTTCACAAAATTTATTGAACTCATCTACGGTAAATTCCCTTCCATTGTCTAATCGTAAACATTTGATTTTGAGATCAGTCTCATTTTCAGCATGTTCTTTCAAAGCCTTGAATTTGTTGAAAGATTTTGATTTTTCTTTGAGAAAAGATACCCAAGTCATCATTGTATAGTCATCTATAAATAAAATGAAGTAATGTTAACCTTGCATACTTTTAGTTCTTGTTGTTCCAGAAAGGCCAGTGTCAACAAGTTCCAATGGTTTTGATGTAGAGTATTTTTTTTTCTTGAATTATACTCTTTTATGCTTTCCTAAAACTTAAATAATTTTTTATTAAAATATTCATCCCTTTATTTTAATAAAAAATATTTTCCATTAAAAAACTTAAATAATTTTTTTTTAACTTTTTAGATAAATGCTTAAATAATTTTTTATTTATGACATTTTATTACAGAGACTACTTTAAAACCATTAACAACCTCTTTTTTTTTTTTTTTATAATCACTTCATACATCTACTTATTTTAAAATTCCACAAATTTTATGTCAACATTGTATTGCTTAAGATTATGAAAGGGAATTTGTAAAGGGCATGAAGGTTATTGTATTGCTTAAGATTATGAAAGGGAATTTGTAAGGGGCATGAAGGTTTTTCATGAGTTATATTAGAATTTCAAAACATCATAATCAAAATTTTAATTATTTCGAAATTGACAAATTTTATGTCAACATTGTGTTGCTTAAGAATATGAAAGGTCATTGTTGACTTTTCATTTTTTTTCAATTTCAAAACATCATCATTAAAATTTTAATTATTTGATTATTATTGAAAAGGTAATACAAAACCATATTATTTAAAAATATTAAAAATCATTTAAGTAACTTTAATTTTATTTATTAACTTTTAGTTTTATTCAAACGAAAATATAAAATGATACTTTAACATTTTCTAAGAGATGCATATTTATCATTATTCCAAAGATAATACATAATGATAAGATTAAAAACATATTTTTAATGAGTGGCATTGAAAACAAATAAAGTTAGGAAGTAATAAAATTTAATTAAATATCATAAACAAAATTTTGATTTTTTATTATGTTTAAATTTTAAATTTAAATATATGCATATCGCTCTGCAACTAGGGCTTTGATTGCCCCTGTCGCCGAATACTGAGCCCGCACAATGGCAGCCCCGCAGGGGCCCCCGAACCACCGGGAAGGAGATCTACCAGGAGTAACCTACAGCCAGGTCACGGCTAACGCTACCTCGGAGACTGGAATCAAGAGGCCGGCCTTTGAAATGCCTCCCGAAATGCGCGAGCAGCTTCTTGCCGAGGGCACCTTCAAGGACCGCG
>ML784190.1:25258-48315 GCA_009831015.1 Picea engelmannii | reverse complement strand
GGTTTTTCAATTCAATAAATTTTAGTACGACTCACCAGCAAAAGGCCCTTGATATCGGAATTCGTGAGCTTCCCTCCTTCACCATCCGCATCATCTCTGAGAGCCCAAAGCACACTCAGAAAATCGCCCTTCCCTCCACCACACGACGTGGTTTCGCGTTCCTTTATCAGTTTACTCAAGAACTCATCGAACCTATTGTGTAGCTTCTTCATCTTGGTCCGTACGCCCTGCAGATCCACCCAAGCCAAAGACGGCACAAAGTCGCCAACAATAAACTTCCCCGCCAATTCCATTTGCTCCACCACCATTTCCCTGAACTCGCCCGACTTCGACCCCTGGGAATCGAACACGCGCTTGCTCAACATAATCTGCCCGAGAACGTTGGCAGTGCAGACGTTGAGCAGCTCCCCGAGGTTCACAGCCTTCCCTTGTCGCCCATATTCGAGGATCGACTTCACCAGCATCCTGACCTCCGCTTGGCGCACGGGCTGCAGTTCCTCCAGGGCCTTGCCGGCGAAGAGATGAATGTTACAGATCTTGCGCTTCATTCTCCATTCGGAGCCGTAGGGAGCCCAGAGAACGCTGTTAGAGTCATAGCCAATGTATTTGGCGGCTGAGTTTTCTGGCCGGCTGGAGAAGTTGAGGTCGTTCGTTTTGAGGAACGCCTCGGCTATCTTTGGCGACGAGACGACCACGGTGTCGGTTGTGCCGAGCTTCAAATACATAATCGGACCGTATTTCTTCGATAGGTTATAGAGCGAGTGATGGGGCATGTTGCCCAGAAGTGGAAGGCTGCCTATCAGAGGCCATCCCCACGGACCCGGGGGAAGCCGAAGCCGAAGCCGTTTTCTCAATCTGTGTTTCACCACGTAGACCAAACCTAACACCAGGAGAACCAGACTCAGCGCTTGGCTGAGGCACAGTCTCAGGCTCAGGATTGCAATAGAGTTCGGCAGATAATCAACCGCTGAATCCATGGCTTTCTCCGCTGTAATTTAAGTTGATTATGCGTGACCATATATATTTGGAAACAGCTCCTCCGTGTAGTGTTGTGACATGCGATCTTTTTGGTATAACATTCGACGTGTCCATTTGAGGTTCACATGTACATTTCACATTCAGATGGCTTTCGTCAGATTGCTAGCGTTCACATTGCTACGTCAGACGGTATGGGAGAACATACGCGATAGATTATCTATGGGTATAATTGGATGGCGGGTAAAATTTCTGCCCACATCACATGTCATTCGATCCATGGCTAGCGTTGGATGGCATGTACACTTCGTCCCATCTCATTCAATGATTGCGTTTTACCTTCAACTTGCTTAAAATTTCCATTTTTTTCCCACCAATTCAACCATGAATGCTTTTCCGTAGCCATAGCTACATCCATATATATAGGGTATTGTCATTTCGCTTTCTCTTCTCATTTCCATTTTCATATAAAATCCATTTTATTTTTTTCTTTTCTCCAACCTTATCCTCCTATATGAGGTAGAAGAGGAGTTAAAGTGTCATTTTCAATGCAGACATTTTTTCCTTACATTATCATTTGAAATGTGCACACTTTTTCCATCTCATCTCACTTTATATATATATATATATATATATATATATATATATATATATATATATATATGATGGGTTGGAAGTATCTATTTTGTTGGAATTATTAAATTTATAAATGTAAGTGAGGTGGTTTATATAATGAACATAGTTTTTGAATTTTTGAATTGGTGAAATGGAGAAAATTTATGAGAGAAATTTGTAGTGTTGTAAGTTTAATTGTAAGTCTTGAATAATAAAGATATTGATATCTTTCCCCTTGGATGTTTCCTTGATACATCATGATGGTTTTACCACGTAAATTTCATGTGTTATTGGACTTATCTATTTGTCTTTATTGTCATATTTCTTGCACTTATTATTGTGTTCACGATCTTAAATACCAAGAAGTGGTATCATAGTGAATGTGTTTGGTTTGAGGAAATAAGAGGAGGAGTGACATAGTAGAAACCCTATCCGCAAAAACCTTAACAGTCGTTCGAGGAGAACCCAAGGATAAGAACTCAAGAGGATCAATGGAAAAACCCGTAGGTGATCTGGATTTATGAGCATAACGAAAGAAATAACAAATTGAATACAATAACACAGAGATATGGAGAACAACAACAGATATCCAATGAACAATAACTTTTATTGAATAAATAAAAAAGGTTGAAACTGTAAAAGTGCAGAACTGAAAACAACTTGCATGAATGGTGGTAGCTTTTTCTGAGAAGAGATGTGGCTACTACGCGCATTCGTCTGAGAAGAATGATTACAACGAGGCTCTAGAGGCCTTTTTAACATTACTCATGAATGTCAAAACACTAGACATCCAAAAACCTAACCCTAGGAGATGAAACACCAAAATTTATGTGGGCCCCAATGAGTAAGTTGGTACCTCAACTTCCCAGGGCCATAATTTTTGCATACGACCTCCATTTTAAGTGTGTGATAGCCCATTGGAAAGTTATTTTTGAGAACTACACATTATGATGCCAAACTCTAACTTCGTCTATAGTTTGACTGTGGCAAGCCAAAAAAACATTGTTTAGGGCCTAAAAACGACCCTAGAAGTACCTAAAGATGTACTGACATTAAAAATTCCAAAATAAGCAAGTTTGATTAGGTGTGTCGCTACCAATATCTACCTAGAATCTGTGTAGGGCTTTAGATGGCCCCAGAGTGTAGAACCTATAATTACAAAGAATTATAGAAGAACGTGATGAACTAAAAACTGTCAAGAGGATCCAGTTGGAATAGGTGGGTGGCCACCAATATCCACCTGGATCAGTCTTCCCCCCTTAGGAAGCAATGGTTTCCATTGCATTGAGTGCCCCCATCAGGTGAGGAAAATTCTGCTGAATTTTACCCCAAGTGAGCCACATGCCTTAGTGTAGGAGTTGACCTTCTTTGACAACCCAATAAAGTTGGATCCTCTGCTGGCGAGTTCCCCTGACCTATGTGTCTACTATCTCATCAATGGATGCATGCTCCATTTAGTCAGGGTTGATCTTTTTTGGTGTCAATTTTTTTGCGATCTCTGAGGTGTACAATAATGGTGGAAAATATGGTTGAAGGAGGTCCACATTGAACATTGAGTGCAAGCCAAGGAAAGGTGGAGTGTTGAGCTCAAAATCATTGCTACCCACAATCTTGGTGATAGTGTAATGCCCATAGAGAAGTGGACAGAGCTTCCGATGGGGCCCTATAATGCAGTCTTTCTGCAAATGTAACCAGACCTTGTCTCCCACCTGAAACTGGTGTAGTTCACGGTGTTGATCATGGCACTACTTGTACTTAGCATTGGCTTCCTACAAAATCTCATGGACCTGTTGGAGGATTAGTTGAATCTGCTCAATGAATTTGGTGGATTTGTCGACCTTAGACTAAACATGGGAAGGTTTTTTCTGTGTGGTTGCAAGAGGTAGTGCAACATCAATGGGACCCAAGGGTTGGAATCCTAGCCCCACCTGAAATGGGCTATGACCAATGGAGCTATGGAGATCCATGGTGTAGTTGTGTTAAACATAGGGAAGACTCTCATCCCATGTATGTGAATGCTTAGAGTTGTACATGCACAGGATGTGCACAATCATCTGATTGGCGACCTTTATCTGGCCATCCGTTTGGTGGTGGAAAGCAGTGGATTTAGTGAGTTTGGTGTCCAACAATGACCAAAGACTCGACCAAAATGTGTTGAGGAACCTGTTGTCTCGATCTGAGGTGATGGTTTATGGTATCCCAAAATGGACCCACACCCGTTCGAAGAACAACTTGGTAGTATCTTCCGCTATGATGCTCTTCTTGCAAGTTGTGATAATGGCCATCTTCGAAAGCTGGTCAACCACCACAAATACAAAATCATTTATGTGTTTGGTGGATGGAAGGCCAGGCATGTAATCCATTGAGATGGATTCCCAAGGCCTCTTAGGAGTAGGAAGAGGGGTGTATAATCCTTGCTTCTTGATGGTTGGCTTGGAAACAACACATTCAGTGAAAGATATGATATACTTGTTGACGTCTTGTCAAAGTTTTGGCCAATAAAAATATTTTGTAGAGAAACCACAATTTTCTCCACACCAAAATGTCCTGTCATCCGACTATAGTGAGTCTCCCAAGTCAACTTTGTACGCTCGCTTGTGGGAACAAAAAGGTGTCCTAAATGGCATAAAAATCCATCATGGATCTGAAAATCAGCTACATTCTCTCTTGTACCCAAGAGTTGATAGGTGGTGGCTAAGTTAGGGTCACACTGACAAAGTTGGGGCCACTCAGATGCCTCATGCCCACAGGAATGGAGCACTGTGGTGACGACAGCAACGAGAAGGCGGCTGAGGAAGTCAATGACATGATTTGTGCTCCATGTTTTGTACTTAATGTTGAGATGGAATTATTATAGGTATGTGGACCACTTTTGATGGTGGTTGTTCTACAACGTCCCTTGTGTCTGTATGAACTGCAGAGGCTTGTGATGAGTGTGGATGATTGTTTCCTTTCCCATAATGTAATGTTTCCATTGACAATAGGCTTGCACAATGGAATATATTTCTTTGTCATATGTGGGGTGTTTTTGAACAATATCTGAGAGTGTCTCAATATGGTATGTTATTGGATGACCATGCTAAGTGAGAAATGCACCTACAACATAGTCAAAGGCATCAGTCTCAATCTCAAACAGTTGTTGCAGATCACGTAAGGAGAGTACTGAAGTTGAGAACAAGCGATGCTTCATATCATCAAATGCTTGTTGTTTTGTCTTCCCCCATTTGAAATTTTCCTTAACACCGCACTTGGTTACTTGGTTGAGGGCCCATGCAATATGGAAGAATCCCAACACGGACCTTCGGTAGAAGTTAGCAAGTCCAAATAAGATTTGAAGCTCAGTTAGTGTGGTCAGGGCTAGCCAATCACAAATGACTTGGTACACATGTACCCCATGCTCATCAACGATGTAGCCCAAGTATTGGACCCTATTCATGCCAAAGGAGCATTTTTCCAAGTTGGCATATAGTTTGTGTTGGCGCAAAGTGCCCAAAACCTATTGAATATGTTGCATGTGCTCCTCCAAAGATATGTCAAAGATGAGGATGCCATCCAGATATACCACCACAAAAAAGTTGGTGAAGGGTCTCAATTCATCATCCATCAATCTCATGAAATTTTTTGGTGCATTTGTTAAGCTAAAGGACATGACCATCCATTCAAAGATACCTTCTTTAGATTTGAAAGTTATGTTCCATACATCAGTTGGTTCAATGGGAACCTGGTAGTAGCTAGATTTTAGGTTAATCTTGTTGAAGAAATTATCCCCCTTGAGTTGGTCAATAAGGTCATCGATTCGGGGAATTAGGGACCAGTTCCTGACTATGATTTTGGTTAATACTCTATAATCAATGTAGAGCCGCCAGGTACCATCTTTCTTTTGCACCAGTGCAATCGAGCTTCTGCAAGGGGAGGATTTGGGTTGAATGTGCCTCTTTTGAAGCAGGTCTTGGATCTGGCGCTTGATTTCATCATTATCCATCAACGAGCGATAACAGACTGGTCCATTAGGTAGCGTTGCACTAAGGGTTGGATCAATTGGATGCTTGAATTGGCAGTGCATCGATACCCTAGTGTGTGAGGATAATATGTCTCTATACTCTTCCGCGATCTTGTCCAGTTGGTTATGTTGTAAAGAGAGGCTCTATGTAGAGGTCATGGATGTGGCGACGACCTTTTTCTTACTGCGAGCATTATTTAAAAAGAAGACGAATTTCTCGGTATGTGAAATGACCTTACTGCACTGCTTAGCAAAGATTAAAGAAATAGTCGTAGGCGACTCTACCTCTGGTATCCTGTACAATTTTCCACCCAAAGTAATAATAACATTGTGGGGTATAGAATTATACACAACATGTTGCTTCCACAAATATGGTTGGCCTAAAGGAACATAACAAACATCAAGGGAAAAAATATCACACAATACCTCATCTTTGAAGGGATTTATGCTATAGGGAAAATGACACTGTTGGATGATGCACAAATCTCATCCTTGGTGAAGACAACCGATGGTGTAGAGCTATGGGTACAGTGTTATCGGCAGGTCCAGCCACTTGATGACTTTTGCTGAAATTAGGTTATTTTGATTGTCGCTATTGACAATGAAATGCAACGAAGTCTCCTTTACCCACATCTGTGAGTGAAAGAGGTGTTCCCCTTCCTCTGGTTCTTTTGGTTCACTTGGTTGGAATTTGGTGGTAGAAAAAGTGGCACTGGGTTTGACATCGATTATCCCCTTCCCACTTTATATATTTGATTCAGAGTCAGAATCTACCTATGACTAGAAGGCTTTCATCTCGACCACCAGTGACTGCTTGGAGCGACATTGTTCAGTGTTGTGCCAAGGGATTTTATGGTATTCACACCATTTTCGCATGTCTTTCTTTGACTTCTCATTACCCTTCTTAGGTTGTGGCTTGGGATAGTTGTCCTGAGAGCGGCCATATTTTCTCTGTCCCTTGTTTTTTGGGTAGGGGTCGTCGTTTCCCTACTTCGGATTTGAGGAGTTTGTAGATCCAAAATCTTGCCTCTTCTACTTAAATTTTTGCTCGATCTTGACATCATATCTATAAGCCACACCTAATGATGCAATATCTAGAAAATACATTTTTATTTGAATGTATCTATGCCTACAACTGCGGTATTTGAGCACCATATGTCATTCAGAGTCTTTGACAACCAATTTGGTGTGCAGGGTATAGGAAATATTGGTGAAATATGGTATTGTTTGGTTCCTTTCTTGACACAGCATGGTCCATCTTGTGTAGTTATCCTTGTAGCTTCCAATAGGGTAGTATTGTTCTTTAATGGCATCCCTGAAGGAATTCCATGTGGGGGATATTAGCACAATATTGGTTTATGCCTCAGCATTGCATAAGTGGCGCTACCTAATATTTCACAAAGAACAGAATCTGCATTTCATTATTCATTTTGGCAAATGAATACAATTGTTATGAGATTTTTATTTCTTTGCGGGAGAATTGAAATTATATTGAGTTATTCCCAATATCCAAGTTCAAGCATCAGAGAACCCATGGATTTATGCTATCGAATTGCATGCAGAAACACAGTCGGGCGCTACCTACAGGCGCTGCATAATATTATGGCAGAGGATAAATTGTGCAAAGTTATTCTGCCAATTTTGAGTCACTAATTTAAAACTTGGGTTATCAGCAGTTGAGGATGTATTTTTGAAAAATGGAGGAGGTTTTTGTTCATAACATTCCAAATAACAAAAGTCTCTCTCAGTTTTTCAAAATTTGTTTTTTTTTAAGAGATATTGGATATAGAAGTAGGCATTGTGTACTCTGCACAGTGGCATTGCGTACTAATTTCCTGTAGCAGTCATAGTTTTGAGATTCGCCTTGTTGGGAGGTTTCCACATGTCAAGAAGAGTTCAAATGACTTCTCAAGGATCAATTAGATGTCAAGGGATACCTGCAGCTAAGATTTATCTCCAGCAAAGGCCTCATGCATGAGGTGGAAACAATTTATTAATGACTTCCAACAAATTCCTGAAATTCAACAGTTTGTTGGATTTTTGTCTCTTTGATTGTTTCCACCTATCTCCTAGGCTTAGAATCCAATGGAGGATATGGGATTCGACCTCCTTAGGTTATTTGGATGCTATTTTATATTTAAGGAATGAAAGATCTCTTGGAGAAGGGATGGATGAGCCAAGAGAGGCTAGAGAGAGTAGGAATAGGCAGTTTTATGTGTGTGCTCATTTGTAAGTCTGTGGGCATTTTAGGATTGTAAGCATTACTGTTATTGGAGACTCATGAGAGAAGTGATTTCAGACTATAAATCTTCTTTTATATTTCTTCTTATTTGAATATATTGCAGATTTGAGGATCAAAGGCTGTCAATGATTTATGGATCCCTAAGCAGCAGAGGATCTGTTGTATTTTGCCCATCAGTCATTGTTTATATTCAAGTATTTGTTGATTCATTGAATTGAGAGGATCTTTATTTACTGAACATTCTATCTTATGTTTTCCTTCTTCATTTCTTCCACCTATCAGCATATAATCTTGTTTTATGTTAAGCAGCTTTTGTGCCTTAGATGAGTGGGATGTTTGTGACTCTATTGCCCATTAGTGTAGCCTACTGATCTACAATTTGTTGCCTTCTCTCTTTCTTTATCCATCTTGTTCATCCACCTATTCAAAACCAAAGTTATCTTTTACATTATGATGGGTGTTGAGCTTACACTTTAGCAATCAAGGTGTGACTTTCAGTGCTAACATTTTTGGCACCATTGTCGGAGATGGATTTGAGCTCCCTGGGAAGAATGGCATTGCACAACTCCAACTTTAGATGATGACTGAAGGTGGACACCTTCAAGACTGCACATTCACCATGGCGAATCCATTATTCAGAATATGTTGATGACTCCACTAGGGATGAGGCAAATCAAATAGCTATGAAGGTTATCCTGGCTAGGAGGTTTGCCCCACTCAATTTCTCAGCCATAGATGGTTATCCACATCCTGTGCCTCAAATTGTAACGATCCTCCTCATTACGCCGACAAACCTCTCATAGCAAGTGCAATTTTTTTCTTATTTTTTTTTTGGTGTGTGCATGTATACAAGGGCAACAAGACATTATACTCTGCGCCGCCACATGACGATGAATCATGATGCATGCAACTGCGATATCAACATAAGGATATAAGACGCACATCAACGTCTGCCAGTAAAGAACAACAATCAACCGAAAAAATAAAAAAACTGACTACCCATCCGTCCTACCCTGCAATGGTTAGGACCTCCAAGACACATAAGCAACACTCAAGCCCAGGTTCCCATCGATTTTAACCATTTAAGGTCTCAGGGCTGGTGACTTTTCTGAGGAACTTGGAGGTGTCTACATCCCGCCCGACACAAGCAGACCAGCCTTCTAAGCTAATGACAATAACATAACCATCAAGATTGCAAACAACCAGGTTATCTACATTAAGGCATTTTATAGTAGTGCGTCATTATTAACTCATTACTACTATTACATTATTGCATGGGAGGTGTACTTTAAATCAATTACAAGACAATGGAAATTAATAAAGCAAGTAAGGTAATTAACATGACTTATCTCAACTCCATTACGAACCCTGCAAGCATGTCTAAGTGCATAGTGACATCAAGGCGTAGTTTAAATTTAGTCCTAAACCAATCAGTTGCGAAATTCAAATTACAGTGTCATCTGAGTACTAGCTCAATCAATTGCATTAAATTGTTATTAAGGTCATAAGTATTCTATTTGCGCATCATGATATAATAATCATGTGGTTATATATATAGCAATACCTCAATAGATTATTCACCCCTTAACCATCCTTACACTAATTTCCTCATCCCAAATTAATAATAGTGATCGCAATTGTTATTATTATTATTATTAATTAATAAAAATAACACCTCGCTACCTTAAACATATTAATCCAAAAAAATCTTGAACCATAAAACAAAATCTTAATAGGAAGATAAAAGTAAAATGAAGGTTATTATTATTTAAATGAAAAAGAAGAAAAGGGACATTATCAGTTAAATAAAGGAAAACTAAATTTCTTTATGGTGCAGGAAACCTTCCAATAGTTGTTCATCAAAACTATAGATCTAGAAATCTGTATGCGATTAATATCAAAAGTTGCTTAAAATGAAGAGGTTGAGGTCAATTTAATTGCTATCTTGTTGTTAATACTAAAGGTCATGTCCAACAAATCAATGCAAATGATGCTAACATAAATGCTAACCAGGAACATCAAGTTACTGCGGAAGGATATCAGAGGAAGTGAGTTCGCTTTTGCAATTCCTGTATGTCGAGTTGAAATAACACTAAAACATGCTGGAAAGTAATAAATAGAATACTTAAAGGTAAGGAGAGAGGGATCAACACGTAGCAAAGGAAACTTAAGTGAGTTCTCTGGATCAGAATTATACATAGTAATTTTCCCAAGGTCTTACAACTGAAGGACACAGTTGTTCTTTTTGCTGCCAGAATCTTTTCTAAAACCTCCTTCACATTCTACGGCAAGTGATTTAAGTAATTCAAGTGTTGAAGCCTGGCATTTAAAAGGGAAATTGTTTCTAAAATAACTTTTAAAATAGGTCAAGAGTTGACATCTCAATCCATGCGCTATCTCACCTCCCCAAAATGAGGAATTCTGAAGTTTGCATAATTAAAAAAAAAATATTTTCCTTAGATGCTCTACCACCTGTCAGTTTTCTTCCAAATGGGTGTGGTTTGTCCGTAAAGCCTGGGCATGCCCTGGTTTAGCTTGATTGGTAAAAAGTGGTAAAATCTCTAATGATGCTCGGAAATGGGCGGGTGACGAACAGGTGTTTCTATTCAAGAAATAAAATCTGGTTCTGGTGTGGAGCATCTTACCAGCTATACGCGTAGAGCTGTTCCAACATTCCGCTAGTTTTCTATCATCAGGATGCTCCCAACAAACACTCCAAGAGGGGCACAAGCGATCCCATTTAATGGCAGTTCGCATGATCTCACAAGGGTAGGAGGAACATGCTACGTAGAACAGACGCAACCATAAACTGAAACCACCCAAAATTTCACATGATTCAAACAATTTAGGTCTAAAGAATGATCTGGCAGTCAAGGGGATGGTATGGTGGAACAGAAGAGGTTAACCCGCGGCCAGTAGCATGCAACGCTGGGCTCAACCACAGTTGGCAACTTATCACAGTGCATGAGACTTGAGGGTTAAGTGGGCAGTGGAAGAGGTAACATTGTAACCAAGATCGATGGCAATAGCCATGGACTTCGTTGGCTTTCCGGTACACTAGAAACGTAGGTGCATGTGGATTCACTGGCAAACGGGGTCAGAACAAATGCATGCCAAGAAGGTATCACTCGTTGCTTGAGACACGCTCAAGGGAAGTTTTACAAGGGTTGTGACGTAGACAGGAAGGCGTTGGTCATAGACTGAAATAATCTACACCTCTATCGCTATAGGTCTTAATTTTAAATGCAGGTTAAGTGCAAGGAATCTAAAACAGGGGTTAAGGATAACACTGCCCAGAACTAAAAGCGCTTCCATCAAGATCAATGCATCTAGGTAACCAACTGATAATGTAGAGAAAAAAATAAAACATGATGCTAACACAAGACACAAATTTGTTGTCCAGAAGGGTAGTTTCGCATTCTAAACCATGTCAAGGATGCTTTCCAAATAGGGGTAAATCACTGACTGCTAAATGGTAGATTGCAAAATTAAACAAAACGCACATAGTAAAGTCACTGAAATGGTTAAGGGTCAACTCCAGAAATGCAGAAAGGTGAATTCACAGAAGGTAAGGCCACAGGACAACGCAAAGAACAGTGAGAGGAGAGAAAGGCTAGGTTCTCCCTTGTTGAACAACTTAGGGTCAGATTTTTTTTGTTTATAGCAATCATCTAACACAATTGCCGAAGTCCTAGGCATTTTGCTCTGTTAAACTAGTACTGAAATACAACAGTAGAGTTACTAATTTACACTCAGTACACCATTATAATTTCCGAAGTATTAAAACCATTTAATTCAACAAGATCCCAACCTACGTCCTAATGCATTCTACTCTAAAAATCAATGAGCGTACCTTTGTCTAATCGCCCACTTCGAATGACGTCCGCGCTCTCCGTGTCGCTCCCGCTTGCTGACCTTCGAGACCTCACCGGTACCTCCCAGCCAACACTAGGGGTACTCTACTTCCCCCTTAGCCCCCCGAGTCGCAAAGGGGCCACACATTATCCAGATGGTATGCCTAGCTCCCAGCTCACCTCGCAAGGCCGATCTACCACTCCTATCCGAGCTGGGAAATCCCAACTCCCCACAAGTAATCAGTCAAGTCAAAATTCGGCAGTGTAACATTACGCTAATAGTCGATCCCCTTCTTCCCCATCCTTCCTCTCTTTTATAGTGTTTTAGAACTTCCAAACTTTCCCTAAATCTCTTTTAATTTAAGTTTTAATGAAAATCTTCTAAAAATTCTCCATCGTACAAGTGTCATTTATCCCCCACTTTCCTCCAAAATTTATTTTCTTTAGTTTATTAATTGTCTCATTTCCCTCACCCACCTAGAGTTGCTCCTAAATTTACTCCTAGGTTTCCCTATATTCCCTTATAGTTTTAAATACTTTCCCTAAAAAGATGTTGCTAATTTAGTTCAATTTAGAAGGTTCTTTATTGCAGATTATTTACTAGGTTGACCTCGCTTTTTACCATAGGTTCCCTTCTTTCCTTTATTATGTTTCCTCCCTCCCTTAGTTTCCTAATTTTTATTATTCCCTTCTTTCCCCTTTTTATTAGAGCCAAAATGGCAGTTGCGCTATTTACTCTTTTCCTTTTATTATTAAATTAATATCTTTTTACACTTTCACAAGTTAAATAATTTATTTATTCTTTACAATTTTAAATCCACTGATTTTAATTAAATTCTTACTCTCTTCATTTTACCCCAAAATTTTTATGAAGACTAAAACTATTATTTAAGTGGTTTTTAGTTTAAATTTTTATTTTTATTTTTATAGGGTCTTTTCCTTAAGGTTAGATAAAATTTTACCCTAGAGAAGTTTTAGACTTAGAACTTAGATTCTGAACCGGGTGACATTTAATTAGGGAAGTTGTTTAAGAATTTCTTAATGTGTTAAATGTCTTAGGGCCATCTAGGTTTGTTCCTTCATCAACATCAACGTGACGTGCCCTTCGGGACGCACCACATACTCCAAGGGTGCCACTTGCCTCGTTTGTTTCTTTTGCGTGACGTGCCCTTCAGGATGCACCACGTGCTCCAAGGGTGCCATTCACCTCTTGACTGATTGGTAGACATCAATAACCTCTAGAGTCAATACTCCGCCAGGTGAACGTGTGGGAGACTAAGGGCTTCTAAGGAATAAGGCCCCCGCCTTATTGCATGCCCCTTAGATTCATCATGAGCGATTGTCGCAGTCTGCCCTCATGGCATCGTGGATCCTCTCGAACTAGGTAATCGTTAACCTACAGTTTGAGCCACTGCGGGAGTGCTAGTAGGTTGTGGCAGGGTTGTTGTCCACACCTCTCCCTCAACCTCTCTGGTAGTCGTGTGTGGCCCCTTTACTCCATAGGTGAGTCTGGTCGACAAGCTATCGTCAGCCTGCATCATCAACAATCATGTTAGAACATGTTCACATCATATCATCAAATCAAATGTAATAGCATAGTAAATAAATCAACCCAAATAGCACACTCCCTGACTCAATCCAGAGTCCAAGGGGTTCCATCGATGCCTCTGCATCCTCAAGGTCCAAAACCCTGCACACTCAGTAAAACCTAGTCAATAGAACCTGCCTATGTCAATGCAGTAAAACATCATGTCATCTATCATAACACATCATAATCAGGGACAAATGTTTTAATATCATAATATTCCAGATCACTTGCGAGCAAGTGTCAAAGAATAAGTTTTCTCAGTGCGCTAGAGCGGGATGTCACACAAATTGATGAATGGCAAGATCTGTTGCCTAGATTTTATGAAGGTGAGAATGACAACCCTGTTGAGCATGTTCATGAATTTCATGTTTTGATGCAGCAGCTTGACATTCATCATGAAGATATATTGATGAAAATGTTCATGTATTCATTGGAAGGCGATGTGAGGCAATGGTATAGAACACTCCCTGCTTCTAGTATTTCCTCTTTGAAGAACTTTCATGATGTTTTTTATTCTCATTGCAAGAACATTTATCCAGCTGAAAGACTTTTTGAGAATTGTTGTGAGGGGTATGCATCATATATTCAAGATTCAACAAGTGATTCCTCTAGTAGTGATGATGAAGGGGATGATTATAGAGATCAGGACTTAGATGATGAGTTTCATAATGCTTTTCCTAAATTTGAAGAACAAATGCATCATTCATGTCAAAATCTAGGTCCCCAAGAGAAAGATCAATATGGACAATCCATCATTTCCTTGTCTCCTCCTTTTCTCGATTCTTTAAGTCAAGAGGTCATCTTAGATTCAGATTTATCTTATCATGAGAATAGTGTTGCAACTTGTCATGACCAAATTCATAGCTTATCATTCCCTCCTATTGTTAATGAACCAATGTGCCATGATTTGCCAAGTTTTGATGACTATGAGGATGTTTTCCCTGAGCAACTAGCTGTCCCAGCTATTGTACTAATCCCCTCAGCCATTAATAGTCAAATGGTCATTGATTCACCTTTGTATGATGATTATGAAGATGATTTCCATGAACAATCTGTTGAAGACCTTATATCATAAAAGTACCCTTCCCATCAAAGAAACAATAGCTTGTTTCAATCCTCATGTCATATTTTTGTTGCTGAAAAAGAAGAAAAAGATGATAGTCTAATTTTAGAGGGTGAAAAACTGAGAAATTGG
Organism: Picea engelmannii; assembly: GCA_009831015.1. Taxonomy (NCBI): domain Eukaryota; kingdom Viridiplantae; phylum Streptophyta; class Pinopsida; order Pinales; family Pinaceae; genus Picea; species Picea engelmannii. Next base: position 33,846 of record ML784190.1, on the reverse strand, counting down.
GACCATAAGAAAACTTATGATGAATATCCCTCACAATCAGAAGATAAGATAAAATAATTTAGTTTCCCAAGCAATTCTAATTATGATGAACTGCCCTGTCAACCCCCTATTCCTCTTGAAGACACAAGCTCAGTTTCATCAAGCAACCAAGATCAAATGCCATGTGATCAGATGAGAAAGGTTGAAAATAAAGAAAGACAAGCATCACTAAGCCTTTTTCCTAATACACCTCATGACCAGGAGTGGACCAAGGCCATATGCATTGAGGATGAATCAGAGAATCAACAATCCATACAACAACCAAGAACAGTGGACAAAGGACCTAATGCAATACTTTTCCGTTTTACACAAAGCAATGTTGCAGGGGAAAGTATTGATGATGTTTTTCAGGATCCATTTGCAGCCTGTCTGCAAGCATAAAATGGGCCTAGGCTCATTGATTTCTTCAATGGAAAGTGTATTTCCAAATGTTTCTTTGACGCACCTTCAAGTAAGAATTATATCTGGTGCTTAAGGAAGCACATTTCAAAACTTCAAACAATTGAAAAAATTATGAAATGGCTTCATTGGTTGTTTCATGTAACTTGAACGCTTCAGTTTCCCAATAATTAAAGTAGGTGTGTGCAATAATATTGTTGGAAAAGCATTGTTTTCATCATGTTTTTAGTTCTAGTTTTCATTTTCATTTAGTTTCAGTTGAAGGTCACAGATCAAAGCAGATTGCATAGGTTAACGGTTGAGAGCATGACTCCACAAGCCCAAAGGATAAGGCACTGAAACTACAAGAGTTATTAGAGCCTCACAGGGAGGACTCTATCCCCCATGGAGCCTATGTTAGCACAATATTGGTTTATGCCTCAGCATTGCATAAGTGGCGCTACCTATAGGCACTACCTAATATTTCACGGAGAACAAAATCTGCATTTCATTATTCATTTTGGCAAATGAATACAATTGTTATGGGATTTTTATTTGCTCTGGAGAAAATTGAAATTATATTGAGTTATTCCCAATATCCAAGTTCAATCATCAGAGCACCCACAGATTTATGATACCTAATTGCATGAAGAAACACATTTGGGTGCTACCTACAGGCGTTGTGTAATATTCTGGCAAAGGCAAAATTGTGCAGAGTTATTCTGCCAGTTTTGAGTCACTAATTTAAAACTTGGGTTATGAGCAGTTGAAGATGTATTTTTGAAAATTGGAGGAGGTTTTTGTTCATAACATTCCAAATAACAAAATCCTCTCTTAGTTTTTCAAAATTTATTTTTTTTTGAGATATATTGGATATAGAAGTAGGCGTTGTGTACTCTGCACAGTGGCACTGTGTACTAATTTCCTGTAGCAGTCATGGTTTTGAGATTCGCCTTGTTGGGAGGTTGCCACATGTTAAGAAGAGTTCAAATGAATTCTCAAGGATCAATTAGATGTCAAGGGACACTTGCACCTAATATGTAGCTCCAACAAAGGCCTCATGCATGAGGTGGAAACAATTTATTAATGACTTCCAACAAATTCCTGAAAATCAATAGTTTGTTGGATTTTTGTCTCTTTGATTGTTGCCACCTATCTCCTAGACTTAGAATCCAATGGAGAAGATGGTATTCGACCTCCTTAGGTTATTTGGATGCTATTTTCTATTTAAAGAAGGAGATATCTCTTGGAGAAGGGATGGATGAGCCAAGAGAGGCTAGCGAGAGTAGGAATAGGCAGTTTTATGTGTGTGTTCATTTGTAAGCCTGTGGGCATTTAGGATTATAAGAATTACTGTTATTGGAGACTCATGAGAGAAGTGATTTCAGACTGTAACTCTTCTTTTATATTTCTTCTTATTTGAATATATTGCAGATTTGAGGATCAAAGGATGTCAATGATTTATGGATCCCTAGGCAGCAGAGGATCTGTTGTATTTTGCCCATCAGTCATTATTTATATTCAAGTATTTGTTGATTCATTGAATTGAGAGGATCTCTATTTACTGAACATTCTATCTTATGCTTTCCTTCTTCATTTCTTCCACCTATCAACATATAATCTTGTTTTATATTAAGCAGCTTGTGTGCCTTATATGAGTGGGATTTTTGTGACTCCATCTCCCATTGGTGTAGCCTATTGATCTGCAGTTTGTTGCCCTCTCTCTTTCTTTATCCATCTTGTTGATCCACCTATTCAAAACCAAAGTTATCTTTTACATTCTGATGGGTGTTGAGATTACACTTTAGCAGTCAAAGTGTGAATTTCAGTGCTAACAGGGGCGACCACAAAAATTGCAGATTCCTCTATGTGCCTTTGCTCAGAGTAAGTATCCCACTAGTCCTTAACATGGGGAATAACCTTGAGGAGTGAAAAAGTAATCTTTTCCCTGTCGGAAAAATTATTGACCAAAACATAGTCTTCAAGCATATTCAACCATTTATCTACAACATCTGCATCTATCAGACCTTCAAATAATGGAATATCAAAATTTACTTGTACCTTGAAGGGGGTTGCATGGTTGTTTGATGAAGATGTGTCTCCTATGGCAACCGCTGAAGGATTTGCCCAAAGTTTTCCATCATTTTGTTCCTTTGTCACGCAATGGCTTCCTTGAGAAAAAATTTAAAAGGATCTCTTGCTCCATCATATTTCTTCTCATCCCCCATGGGTTGTTGTTGGGCTTGGTGTGGCTAATCTTGCAAAGGATTAACTGGTTCAAGTCCCAACTTCTTGTACCCAGATATTGTTGAGGACATGCACAAAAAAAAAAAATGAAGAGAAGACCACTTTGATACCACTGATCTAGATTTATGAGAGGAACGAAAGAAAAAACAAAATAAATACAATAACACAAAGATATGGAGAACAACAACAAATATCTAGTGAACAATAACTTCTATTAAATAAATAAATAGGATGAAACTATAAAACTGCAGAATTGAAAACAACTTGCTCGAATGGTGGTCTATCTATGAAACAAGATGTGGCTACTATGCGCATTCGTCTAAGCATATTGATTACAATGAGTCTCCATACGCCTTTTTAACATTACTCATGAATTCCAAAACCCTAGAAATCCAAAAACCTAACCCTAGGAGATGATACACCAAAAGTTATGTGGGCCCCAATGGGTAAGTTGGTACCTCAACTTCTCGGGGTCGTAAATTTTTCATACGGCCTCTGTTTTAGGAACGTGATAACTCGTTGGAAAGGTATTTTTAAGAACTACACATTATGCCATCAAAATCTAAAAGAATATATAGTTTGACTATGGAAAGGAAAACAAACATTGTTTAGGGCCCCAAAACAGCCCCGGAAGTACAAAAAGATGTACTGACATGAAAACTTCCAAAATAATCCAGTTGGATTAGGTGGGCAGCCACCAATATCAACCTGGAAGCTATGTATGGATTTAGACATCCCTAGAGTGTAGAACCTACAATTACAAATAATTACAGAAGAACGTGTTGAACTAAAAACTATTAAGAGGAGCCAGTTGGAATATGTGGGTAGCCACCAATATCCACCTAGATTAGTAGCCCTGCAAATTGAAGAAGACAAAGTCTATTGTCGAGGGTGATCTGCACACGCATAGAGAAAGAGTCGTGGAGGAAATAGAACTCATGTTTCCATGCACAGAGGAGAGAAAGAGAATGAGTCTAGGGTTCTTCGTGAAGGTGAAAGTTGACATGACTCTTGTCCAAGCAGAAAAAGAATTAGGAAGAACCTTCGTTGAGGGGTTCAAGACACCAATGGGTTTGTTGGTGTGGTTGAGAATGGAGGAAACTAAAAAGTCACTATGGTTTGTTGGTTTGTGTATCCGACCGATTTTAGAGGGTTTATTGGTTTACAGAGCGGATCGACTGTAGAGAAAGAAGATGTTTCACAATTGCAAAGTAGTTTGGTGTTGGAGGTAGTCGACGAATAGTGGAGGAGCCACATAGTTCCTTTTATTCCACATGCAAAGGTTCCATTATGTTGGGTTCATAATTAAAAAAATAATGGTAAATAAGACAAATACTAAATTCGAGGTCGAAAAATTCAATGGTAAAATAATCTTCGAATTGTGAAAACTTAAAATTAAATATTTGTTAGTACAACAAGGGTTGCATAAGGCTTTAGATGACAAGAGAGAGAAAAATGCATCTATGACCGATGAAGAGTTGGAAGACCTAGATTCCAGAGCCCTCAACACATTTTAGTTATGTCTTGTCGATGATGTCTTCGTTAACATTATTTGAGAAGAAACGATAGTAGGCTTATGGAGCACGATGGAGAGCCTTTATTTGAAAAATTCATTAACAAACCAGATCTATTTGATGAGGCATCTATCCATTTTAAAAATGAAAGAAGGTATGAAAATTGCAGATCATTTGAATGTGTTTAATACTCTTGTATGCCAATTGAATAGTATGGATGTTAAACCCAATGATGAAGATAATTCACTTACACTATTATGTTCATTACCTGAATCTTGGGATCATCTAGTCACTTCCATTAGATTTAGTACAACTGGGACTCTTAAATTTGATATTGTTTTTGGAGCTTTGTTGTCTGAGGAGGTGTGAAGAAAATCGAGTATTGAAACCTCCACACTAGAGGCATTGGTGGCTAGAGGTTTTTCTAGATAAAGGTGAGATGATTCGAGTAGAATATCCAGGGCTAAGTCAACAAGAAAAAAGAGCAACGAAATATTTTGGTACTGTAACAAATTAGGACATCTTTAAAAAAATTGTGAAAGCTAGATGAGTCCAAGGAAGACTCCAAAAATGAAGCAAATGCAGTAGAATCATGTCTAGGTATGATTGATGAAGTCTTAACAATTTGTAACATCTCACAATTTTATAAAGAGTGGTTATTAGACTCTGGTACTTCACGCCATTTTTGTCCACATCAAAATTGGTTTTCTACATACCAAGATGTTGATGGTGGTAGCGTTCTTATGGAAAACAATGTTTCCTCTAAGAAAGTTGGGGTTCACTGTATTATAATTAATATGTTTGATGGATTAGTAAGACCGTTAACAAATGTAAGACACGTACCAAAACTAAAAAAGAGTTTAATCCCTTTAGAAGTTTTTTATTCCAAAGGTTACAAATTTGCAGGTCAAGGTGGAGCACTACAAGTGTTCAAGGGTAGTTTGGTTGTTATGAAGGCAACAAAGATTGAAAATATTTATAAGTTGGAAGGAAAAACGGAAACAAGTGAAGTAGCAATGGTATTTAAGAAAGAAAGATAATATACTTTTTTATGACATCAACGATTGGGCCATATGAACAAGAAAGGGATAAATATGCAACTACTAGTAAAACACAATTTATTTCCAGACTTTCAATCTTTGAATTTACACAAGTTTTATATATTTGTTGGTTAGAATGATGAAGTTAAGGGTTTTAGATTGTGGAATCATACTTCCCACAAAATCATCACTAGTAGAGATATGTACATGGAACAATAAGTAGTTGTTTAGGATCGCAGAGGGAGATTCGTTTGCAAACTTAGAGAATCATTGTATGGCCTAAAGGTTCCCAGGAAATTATACAAGATGTTTGATCCTTTCATGATGAGCCAAAATTTCTTAAGAAGTAAATATAACAATCATGTTTACTTTGGAAGTTTGAAAAATGGTACATTCATTTTCTTAGTATTATATGTTGACGATATTCTTGTTGTAATCCAAAGCATGTTTAATATTAGCGGGTTAAAGGATCAATTGGCTGTTATGTTTCATATGAAGGATCTAGGAGCAACAAAACAAATCTTAGGCATTGGAGTACACAAAGATGAGTAAAATGGTAAGTTTTGGTTATCACAAAAAAAATATATGGAGAAGATACTAACCATAGCATTGGAAATGGGTGATTCAATACCTTAGAGGAACAAGTATCATCTACAATGGTAGAAATGTTTTAGTCTATGGTTATGATTAAGGATATTTGCTCAAGAAGAGACCTACCTCAAGTTATGTCTCGTAAGAATGCAAGGATACATTGGGTAAGTTTGGATAAGTACAGGATAAGGTGTTTTGTGGTGGTCGAAGCATTGTACATTTGACTAATTTTCTAGCATATCAAAATGAGATAATGCATCATATTACTGATGGATGTATAGTGCTCCATACTGGAGAAAATTGTGCATACATATTCAAACCAATATCGTTAGAGAAGCTACGGTGTTGTGTTGTAACACACCCGACCCCTAAGTACCCTTTCTAGAGATGGGGCATCAAAAATTTTCTTACTCAAATCATCTTGAATCATCTCTCTAGGATGATTCATCTCTTCTACTCACCCATAGATTTCTAGCGACTGTTACCAAGCTCTAATCTGACCTTTGGTTTACAAGTTATGGCTTCTCAAAGTCCTTTGGACGTTCCTTGGTTGAGGGCCACGTGACTTCATCTCGTTCGTACTATTTATAGGTTCCTACCTCCCATAGGGATGGTCCATCCATTGTCCAAACCAACGGTGAGAGGTAATCCTCACCTAACACACAACTGGAGGGTAATTCAACATTTGACGATGAACGCCACTTTTCTTTTTTGCATGCATGTCCTCCGGAACCCTGAATTCCCGAAGGATCCTGAAATATCTCCACGTGGCTCCGACCTTCAAACCTTTCAACTCACCCTTGACACTATATTCCAAACCTATGGATCCCCAAAGTGTCCACTCTCGCATGGGGTGACATACTATATGTGATGACGAATATAGGTGGGTCCTGAATACTCCTACCGCCACATGGACCAAAAAGGTAATTGACAAAGATGACACACGACAAGGTAGATAGGACACATGGATCATATAGTGGGTGACATGTGCCACATCTTAATGGGCATGTAGGTTCGGTGAAACGTCAGGATCAAGGTGACACATGGCACGTCAAACGTGGGTCCACGTCACCCTAGGTGACTTCTGCATACCACATCACCCATCACTGATCACCTTCCAAGTCATTCAATTTTACGGTCATGGTGTGTCCACGTAACCCCTAGATCAACGACCTCAATTACTTCGTAACTTCGACGTTTGGGGGATTCATGGTGTGACTCGCTCCTTTCTCTTGGAGTGGTCAATGACGGATTGACCATGTTCTAGATATGATGGTCACAGAAGATCCTGAGGGATCCCTAGATCTATGTTTCTCGTCACTTCATATCTCTGACCTTCGTGGTTTTCATATTTATGGTCACTCCACTCTCACGAAGCAGGACTCCGCCGAAGTACTATACACGGGTCCTTCCACTGTTTAACCAGGCGGTTAAGAGGGGTTCTTAAAGGAATCCCTAGATCCATGGCTCTCATCACTTCGTGACTTCAATGTTCAGGGAGTTTGATGCTATATCACCCATGTTCTCATGGAGTGGGACTTTACCGAAGTTACCTTGGCGTGAATCCAATTACCAACAGGTCTCCCAAATACTTTCAGATCGGTGGTTCGTGTTACGTCGCACCAAAGGGGCTCGTAAAGTTGGGTATTTCAATTCAATATATTTTAATACGACTCACCAGCAGAAGGCCCTTAATATTAGAATTCGTGAGCTTCCCTCCTTCACCATCGGCATCATTTCTGAGAGCCCAAAGCACACTCAGAAAATCGCCCTTCCCTCCACCACACAACGTGGTTTCACATTCCTTTATCAGTTTACTTAAGAACTCATCGAACCTATTGTGTAGCTTCTTCATCTTGGTCCGTATGCCCTGCAGATCCACCCAAGCCAAAGATGGCGCAAAGTCGTCAATAATAAACTTCCCCGCCAATTCCATTTGGTCCACCACCATTTCCCTCAACTCGCTCCCCTGGAAATCGAACACGAACACGCGCTTGCTCCCCGAGAACATTAGCAGTGCAGATGTTGAGGCGCTCCCCGAGGTTCACAACCTTCTCTTGTCACTCATATTCGACGATCGACTTCACCAAAATCTTGACCTCCGCTTGGCGCACGGGCTGCAGTTCCTCCAGGGCCTTGTCGGCGAAGAGATGAATGTTATAGATCTTGCGCTTCATTCTCCATTCGGGGCCGTAGGGAGCCCAGAGAAGGTTGTTGGAGTCATAGTCAAAGTATTTGGCGGCTGAGTTTTCTGGCCGGCTGGAGAAGTTGAGGTCGTTCGTTTTGAGGAACGCCTCGGCTATCTTTGGTGACGAGACGATCACGGTGTCGGTTGTGCCGAGCTTCAAATACATAATCGGACCGTATTTCTTCGATAGGTGATAGAGAGAGTGATGGGGCATGTTTCCCAGAAGTGGAAGGTTGTCGATCATAGGCCATCGCGACGGACCCAGGGGAAGCCGAAGCCCAAGACGTTTTCTCAAACTGTGTTTCACCACGTAGACCAAACCTAACACCAGGAGAACAGACTCAACGCTTGGCTGAGGCACAGTCTCAGTCTCAGGCTCGCAATAGAGTTCTGCAAAAAATCAATTGTTGAATCCATGGCTCTCGTCAGATTGCTAGCATTAACATTGCTACGTGAGACGGTATGCGAGAACATACAAGATAGATTATCTATGGGTATCATTGGATGGCAGGTAAAATTTCTGCTCGTGTCCCATCTCATTCGATCCATGGCTAGTGTTGGATGGCTTGTACACTTCATCCCATCTCATTC